>PVIH01025691.1:0-20181 GCA_004025045.1 Sigmodon hispidus | reverse complement strand
TGGGTGGAAGGTTCTGTAGATATCTATGAAATCCATTTGCATCATAACCTCATTTAGACTCCTTATTTCTCTGTTGAGGCTCTGTCTGGTTGATCTATCCAGGGTTGAAAGTGGGGTATTGAAGTCTCCCACTATTAGGGTGTAAGAACTGATGTGGGATTTGAGCTTTAGCAGTGTTTCTTTTACATATGTAGGTGCCTCTATATTAGGGTCATAAATACTTAAGATTGAAATCTCCTCTTGACCAATTTTTCCTGTGATGAATAAGTAGTGACCCTCTTGGTCCCTTTTTATTGCTTTTAGCTTAAAGTCTACTTTGTTAGATATTAGGATTGCAACCCTTTCTTGTTTCTTAGGACCAGTTGACTGGAATATCTTTTCCCAACCCTTTATTCTAAGCCTGTGTCTGTCTTTGCAGTTGAGGTGTGTTTCTTGTAGGCAACAGAAGGATGGCTTCTGTTGTTGTATCCATCTTGTTAGGGTGTGACGTTTCATAGGAGATTTGAGTCCATTGATATTTAGGGAAATTAGTGACCATTGATTCATATTTCCTGCCATTTTTGGTGGTAACTTGTTTGTATTTCCTTTCTCTAGAGTATTCTTCTGTGGACTTATTGATTGTTTGTGATTTCGTGGGTGCATCTGGGGTCCTTAGGTTGTAGTTTTCCCTCTATTACTCTCTGTAGTGCTGGATTGGTAGATAGATATTCTTTCAGTCTGACTTTGTCCTGAAATACCTTGTTTACTCCATCTATGGTGATTGATAATTTTGCAGGGTATAGTATTCTAGTTTGGCAGCCATGCTGTTTTAGGGTCTGTATAACTTCTGACCAAGCCCTTCTGGCTTTCATCATTTCCATTGAATAGTCAGGCGTTATTCTGATGGGTCTGCCTTTATATGTAAGTTGGCCCTTTTCTTTTGCAGCTCTTAAAATTTTTTCTTTGTTCTGTATGTTTTGTGGCTTGATTATAATGTGGCATGCTGACTTTTTGGGGGGTCATAATTATTTGGTGTTCTGTCAGCTTCTTGTATCTTTATAGTCATTTCCTTCTTCAGGTTAGGAAAGTTTTCTTCTATGATTTTATTGAAAACATTATCTGTGCCTTTGAGCTGGTATTCTTCTCCTTCTTCTATTCCTATTATTCTCAAATTAGGTCTTTTCATGGTGTCCCAGACTTCCTGAACATTTTGAGTTATGGCTTTTTTAGTTTTACTAATTTCTTTGACTGATATACCTATTTGAGCTACTGAGTCTTCCACTTCAGAGATTTTATCTTCCATCTCTTGAACTCTGTTTGTTATGCTTGTATCTGTAGTTCCAGCTTTTTTCTTCAGGTTTTCTATTTCCATTTTTGCCTCATTTTGCGCCTTTTTTATTGCTTCTATTTCAGCTTTTATTTCAACTTTTAGTTCCTGGCATGTTTCTTTCATAGATTTGTTTATCTCTTCCAATTTTTTGTTTGTATTTTCTTCTATTTCTTTAAGGCTTTTTTTCATATCTTCCTTGAGAGCTTCGATGATCATCAAAAAGGTATTTTTGGTGTTGCTTCCTTCTGTTTTCTCTTCATTGCTCAGTTCAGGTCTTGTATTTGTAAGATCGCCACTCTCTTCTGGAGTTACCATGTTGTCCTTTGTAGTATTATGTAATTTTTTGCACGGACATTTGCCCATGGCTTCAATGGTTCACGATTAGATGGGTCCTGGTCAATTGTGGCACTCGGGTTTGTGTGCCTCCTGTCACCTTTCTGGTCAGGGTCTGATTCTGTCTTTCAGAGACCCCTGCAGTTGTTGGTTTGCTCAGTTCGAGGTCGTGGTGGGAGCCGTGCAAATTCCTTCAGCAGGAGCTGTGGATGTGGTCAGGGGCAGAGTTTACCTGCCCCTGCTCCAGAGTGCGCTGGGATTCTGCAGACAGCACTCAGTCCTGGGAGCAGAACCAGAAGCAATGGGAGCTCAACTCTCCCTCCCAGGCTGGGATATAAGCGCTGAGGCCTCTTGCCCCCTCCTCACCTCACCTCTGGGCGGGGTCTGAATCTGCCCTTCAGAGACCCTTGTAGTTGGTTAGCTCAGTTCGAGGTCGTGGCAGGGTTTCCCTCAGCAGGAGCTGTGGATGTGGTCAGGGGCAGAGTTTACCTGCCCCTGCTCCAGAGTGCACTGGGATTCTGCAGACAGCACTGGGTCCTGGGAGCGGAACTGGAAGCAATGGGGCGTTGTGGAGTATTTGTATGCTATGTGAAACTGCATTGCTGTGATTGGTGTATCATAAAACTGAACAGCCAACAGTTAGGCAGAATATGTAGGCAGGATTTTTGGAGAGAGGAAGGACCTAGGTGCACAAGAAACATGAGAAGAAACCAAGGATGGACAGTATGTGAGGTAGCAAGATGGGTAGTATGTGACACAATGTAGATTAGTAGAAATTGGTTCATTTAAGTTGTAAAATTTAGTTATAAACAAGCCTAAGCTAGGGCAAAGATTTCAAAATTAATAAGTTATCTCCATGTTGTTGTTTGGAATCTGGCTGGCATGACAGAGAAAGCTCCTGTACTAACAATAACTTTTTTTTTCTGGGAAAAGTCTCATGACCATCTCCAACATCAGTGATGTCTCTCCTCTAAGGATTAGGAATAATGAGGGGGAAAAATGTCTCACAATCAGGTTCTAAGTAATAGCAAATATAAAAGGGCTCCCCAAACAATTTGGAGGAGTGCTTGCACCTCAAAAAAATAAATTATTTAATTATCAAAATGATAGCAAGATGTAAATGGTGATCAAGGAAGTCAGGCCTACTGACAAATATCAAAGCTGTTGCAAGGACAAGAAAAAATAGAAGGGAAAATATTTCTGTGATATATTCTGTGATAAAGCTGGTTTCTACACTGAGAAGCATGCTACAACGAAAGAGGAAAAGTCAAGAAGGAATTTTCCTCTAAATAAATATCATAATCCTTTTATTCTTTCTACCTCTCAACTCCTCAAATGACATTTAGGCCAGATTTAGGATATAATGACCAAGTTGCAAACTTGCTAAGCTTCAAGGGAGACGATTCAATGTTCAATATTCCAACAAACAATGTAATAGTTTAAAAAAAAAACAACCTTTTTCAAAAAAGGGTTATGTGACATTTATAGCATTAACTTCATTTTTGTAAAGGTAGAATAAGTAATATATTGATAATTCAAAGGCTATTGGGTCCAAGTATGGAATGATATCAATAACCCTGTAGTCTTCCTGATATGACAATCATAGCTATGGAATACTCAGTGAGGCTTTTAATTACAACAGTGCTGAATTCAAATTTTCCTCCTACTCAATCATTTCTCCTCAGTTCCATAAATATTGTTGTTGAATGCCTTTGCATCTGTCTATATTTCAGAGTTGAATGCTCAGAGAACCTAACCCATTGCAAAGAATTACAATCCTCCTATGTAATTCAGGTAAAATCTGATGAGAATGAGCATAAGTCTCATCTTTCTTCTTCAACAAGCTTACTCTACACAGCCAATGCTAAATCAGATGTCACACAGTCCACCATGAACAATAAAGCCATGCCATTTGAGTTACTCTGTTCTTGCAGATAAGGTGTTAGAAAATGTGAGTTAGAAATCAGTGACTAACACAAAATATTTTTCTCCATAGTTTGCAGATAAAGAAACAAAGACTTCCCAATGGTAACTTGCCTTGTTTGTTTATTTGTTTGTTTGTTTGTTTGTGGAGTTTTGTTTGGTTTTGCTTTGCATCACTTTGTTTTTAGGCAAGGGTAACATAGTTGTGAACACACCTTTCGAATTTTTTTTGAGCATTACAAATAATTACAGCATTTCTCTATTCCCTTTCCTTCCTACAAACTCACTCTGTATCCTTCCTTGCTTTCTATCATTTTCAAATGAATGAACCTGCAAGTTTTGTTTGTTTGTTTTTCCACTTTCCTCTTTAATAGTTTAAGAAGAGACAATGATACCAAAGAATTAGGCAAAATAACATAGAAGGTATACACTTGCTACTAAGAAGTCTCTGGCTACATCTGAAAAGGAGCTTGAAATAATACAACTTAAAATTCAGAACCAATAAAAACAGGATCTCTTTAAAAAAAAAAAAAAAGGAGAAGGAGAAGATAGAAAGAGCAGAAAAGGCTGAATGAGAAGAAAAAAAAACATATAAATTCCTGACACTAGGAAAATGCCTTTGGATGTATTTAAAACTGAGAGGGCTTAGACAAAGGACTGGCAGTTAAAGAGAAGAAGGCCTAGATTGAAACTCATCATGTAAATAAATGAACACAGTTTTTAAATAACATGTATGTCAGGTTCATTTCTCTTTTTATGTCTTTTTTATTATTATAAATAAAGTCACATTTGCTATCTGTGTATGTCCTTGTTCAAGGTTCCTTCTCACTCCCACCCCCTCCAGTCACACTCTCTTCTCCACATCTCCCCATCTCCTCCCCAGCAAGGGCAGGAGGTCCCAAGGTTCCAATGTCCCAATATGACTTAGTACAGCATCCACTCCTGGCAGATCCAGTTTTTTAAAAATATAAAGCAAAATTTGACCATGTGATTATGTGACAGTGTTTCTTCCCAACAATTCTCTGCCTTCCATGGACACTAAATGAGTCTGAAAGTTTCATAATGCAGCTGTAAGGGCTATTGCTATATGGTCAATTTAAAATTATTATTATTACAAGTTTTATACAAGGCATAGTATGCTCCTCAACCTATACTCCTCAAAGTTCCTCAAATATGCTTTTTTCTTTCAAATCTCTGACCACTGATACACCCCATCCCTCTCATACAACATTATTCATCCAACAGAACACAACTGCAAAAGGAGAAAATTAAGTCAGTGCTGTATTTAAAAACCTCTCAGAGCTGAAGAACAGAAATTGATTCCTACATTCTCTTTATGTGAGCAGTTATGTCACTTTTAACTGCTAAGACATGCAGTTACCTGTATCTAAAAAAACAGCACAATATGCTAAGTTCCTAGAAGCTAAAGAGCTTTATTTACCTTCCACATATAATTTAGAACTCAGAAGTAGTAAATTCTACTTATGTTTTCAAATAAATAATGAATAATAAAGTTGTGAAAAATACAAAAGTTATATGCAATGATAAAGTATTATTGACTATGTATTGAAATCTAAAAATTTTATTATATAAGTACATAAATAAAGGCTATTAAGTTATAACAAATTTTAAAGTTTCGCTTTTTTAAATTAGTGAAATATTTATTTTTCCAGGGCCTTCATCTCCTCAACTATCAACTCAGGATATTATCAGCCATCCATGATTACAGCTTATTTAGGAAATTATATCTAAAAATTATCAACCTAGAAATTCCTCAATTAGGTTTGAGCCCTAGCTCTCTCTTTAAATATTTTGACCTTTCTTTCCCTTTTAAATTCAGTATTTTAGAGATAAAGCTCAATGCATCACACTTTAAGCATTGTGTTGTCACATGGCTTTGGTTTGATTAAATACTCTGCACATTGCTACTGGAAAAGGACCAAACACAGTCTCTATTCCAGGAGCCAGACACCTTCCAGGATACCTCTACTCTCAAACACTCCTTTCTTTCCTTCTTTTTCTCTTTTCTTCCTCATTCTGTTTTCTCTATTGTACTTATTTCCCATTTTCCACTATTATCCATCTTAGAGTCTTTTCAATGCTGTCATATTTTGCTGCTTTATAATAAACTGCTGAAAAAATTAAGTGTCCTATTTATAGTTAGATAATATTCTTTTTATAACCTTTGGTTGCTTTAGGATTGGTTAACAAAGTTATGAGTAGATAGCAAAATTAATATGTAAGATGCAAAACAGAAGAAACACAGCTAATATCCTCCAATGTTAATGGAATGGTTCATCAGATCTGGTAAAGAGCTAAGAAGAACCATCATGAACCTGTCACCTGAAGGGAGAAAGGCTTTGTGGCTCTTTCTATTCACTGAAATAACTTTTTACCTGAGGGTTAATTTATTCAAAGTTAAAATGTTATCTTAGAAATGCAAAGGGAAATCATACTCTTATATTTTTATCTGTGTATGTATAGATCAAGAAAACATGCTTTCTGAGATATTAGTTCAGTAAGTTTTATGTAAATTTTATTTAAAAGTTTTCAGGTCATAAAAGGTAAACATCAGGAAGAAAGATAATTGCTGAATAAATGCAGCTTAAAAGTTAGCAACTCCAGATGTTAGTGTCTGAAGACCAAAGGATAGAGAAAAAAAATTAAAAGACCAAAATTATAAAATGATAATGACATCAGATATCAGTAAGTCACTGAAAATATAGCCTTTTTTTTCTTAAGAAAAAATGAATTTGTGGTTCATGTTAGTTCTTTTGGTAATATTCTAAAACAGGATTTTAAAAAGCTGACTCACATTTAAAAATCAGCAATAAGTAAAGAAACATTACAGTCTAAACACCATATTGTCATACTTGCCATCCCCTGATCTCCTAGAATCCGTGTGATGAATTAAAAATATTTTGGTGAGATGTTAGTGAGCCATGTCACGTACTAAATAAGATTACTGTCTCCGCCTACATGAGTAAAAGCAGAAGGACTCCCACTATTTTTGGTGTACAAAATGCTGAAATGCAAATGAAAAGTAAAATTGTAAAAATATGCAAAAATCATAATTCTAAAAGCAAGTAAGCTTTTTAAAAGGAAAGGTGGGTAATAATGATAATATAGAACTAATTTGTGTAGACATGGGCCAAAAGGGACAAAAATCAGAAACAAAAAAAACACAGGTGTGGATGAAAAACATCTGGCAGAACTATAATTTTTTCAGGAATAAAATTAGAACTTGATGGCAAAAAGAAAAAGTAAAAAACAAAACCAGTTTTTTTTTTATCAAATGTATATTTCAAACAAGAAATGGAAAGCAGTTTGATAGCTCAAAATTAATGTGAGACAAATTGTATATAATTGTTCTACTCTCAAATTTACTGTCAGCAAAATTTTTGACATGAAATTATAATGAATGAAGCAAGGCATGGTACAGTATAATACTGGCCTAACACAAAACTATGTCTGCTTTTCAAAATTCAGTAAATGTCATATTTGGTAGTGGAAGATGAAGAAAGAAACAATTTCTTCAAGAATTCTATTTACAAAATAGATAAACATGAGGATAATATAGTTTTCTGCTTAGAAGACTCCTGAGAGAAAAAGTTGGATAAAAAAAATAAATTTCCAAATAGTCACATTTTCTATCCTTGTATATACTTATTCAAGGTCCCTTCCCCTCCTACCACATCAGGTCACTCTCTCTTCTCCACATCTCCCCATCCCCTCCCCAGCATGGTCAGGAGGTCCCAAGGTCTCACAGTCCCAATATTGCTCAGTTCAGCCTCCACTCATGGCAGATCCAGTTTTCTCCCCCCAAAATTGAGACTGAGTCAGGTGTTCCTCTAGGGGTAGTGGGATCCAAGGTGTTTCAGATCCTATGCTGTTCAGTGGTTGTGGTTTGCAGCTTGAGCATGCTTTGCTTTTTATCTTTTTTGTTTAGAGTCCATTAATGAGTGAGTACATCCCCTGCTTATCTTTCTGGGTTTCACATACCTCGCTCAGGAGGATATTCTTGCTCCAAATCCATCTATTTGCCTGCAAATTTTAGAATATCATTTTTTCTTACTGCTGAATAATACTCCATTGTGTAGATGTACCACAGTTTGTTAATCCATTCTTCAGTTGAGGGGCATCTAGGTTGTTTCCATGTTCTTGCTATTACAAATAATGCTATGAACATACACAAGTACCATTTACCAAAATTAAATGAAGAACAGATTAATAACCTAAACAGGCCTATAACCTTTAAGGAAATTGAAGCTGTCATTAAAAGCCTCTCCAAAAATAAAAGCCCAGGTCCAGATGGTTTCAGTGCAGAATTCTACCAGACATTCAAAGAAGAATTACTACCATTACTCCTCAAATTCTTTCACACAGTAGAAACTGAAGGAATATTGCCTAATTTCTTTTATGAGGCCACAATTACCCTAATTCCCAAGCCACACAAAGACACAACAAAGAAGGAGAATTACAGACCAATTTCCCTCATGAATATTGATGCTAAAATTCTCAATAAAATTTGACAAACCATATACAACAATATATAAAAATTATCATCTACCACGACCAAGTAGGCTTCATCCCAGAAATGCAGGGATGGTTTAACATATGAAAAACCATAAATGTCATCCATCATATAAACAAAGTAAAGGAAGTTTACTTTTTTAAAGTGGAATCTTAAAATATATTGGCTTAGAACAGCAGTTCTCAACCAATGAGTTGCCACCTATTTGGGATCAAATGACCCATCACAAGGGTCATCTAAGATCGTCACACAGCACAAATACTTATAATTTATATCAGTAGCAAAATTACAGTCACAAAGTAGCAACAAAAATAATTTTATGGTTGGAGGTCAGCACAACATGAGAAACTGCATTAAAGGGTCACAACATTGGGAAGGTTGAAAATCACTGGCCTAGAAGAAATCAGTGAACATTAAGAATTAAAAGGACCTTAGAGTTTACAAAAATCACACCATCATATGCATTAAAAAAGCAATCCAGTACTATAAAACAAAAGGCAGAAGATTTCGAGTTTACTTCACCACTTGTTACTTTGTAAATCTGGGCAAACCATCTAACCTGTCTAGGTCTCTGGTTCCTCAGCTCCAAGACTGTCTTTTTTGATGATTGTTTTTAGTGATTGAATTATAAGTATATAGCATCCTAGGAACAGAAAACCCAATAAAAGTAATCACTTTTGTAAACTTACGTATTCATTTTATACCTGAATATTTTATTTATATCACTTATAACTTAATAAACATACTCTTAAAATTTTTACTACTGTGGTTTGATAACATGACTCAGTAGGTAAAAATGAACTCAACACACAGAAAACAAATAAAAATAATTTTTAAATTGACTATTATGACTTTGGAAAACAAAAACAAAAATTCCATTTGTATGGCTTCTGTTTAAAAATCATCAGCTACATTAAACATTATTATCATCGCTATCATTGTCACTATTGTCATTATATTGTAAGTATTAACTCATGTTTAGGAATTATTAACATTTGTAGGCTTAATTCATGTGCCTCATTGCATTATGATGATTCCATACCTTAATCCTCAAAGTTTGTTCCCAGATGTTTTCAGTTAACCCTGTCTCTGTTCTCAGCTACCCCTACCATACATGTGATAATCTGCTGATGTGGTGATATGACTATAATACTATAAACTGAATTTTCCATAGAAATATGTAAAGGCAAACCTTCAAAGGAACCAGCAGCAGCATTCACAAAAAAAAAAAAAGAGAGAGAGAGAGAATGGAAGGGAACTTGAGAATAAGAGATGCAAACACCACTCTGGTAAGAAAGATGGTCCAGTAGATACAGGGACTTGAATGCATGCCTAAGGAGCCCACTGCAATTTCTGAATCACGTAAATTGGCCAAAAGGGGCATATGACCAATGTTATCTCAATATACAAGTTATGACAAGCAGCTACCTATACTTATAATAGACATACACACAAACTAATTAGTCAATGAAACAATTAATTAATTAATTTTTAATTGTGAGAGAGAAGCAAAAGAGTTCTGTCTAAATGTTTACTTCAGGAAAAAAAAACTAAACAAGAAGAAACAAATTGACAAATAGATAAAAAAGAAAACATGGAGATCCTTTATCATATAGTATGATATAGGATCAGAAATATAAATATAAAATATAGTAGCATAGGAGTCCTTGAAAATCAGGCTGACCTTCCTATTATAGTTTGGTCTTTAATCTTGACTTGATGTGGGGTTAACTAAGAAGTTATGATCATTCTAATGTCTTCTTGGAAAAAGGATCCACCTAATGTGTGACTGTGGGTCTCTGTATCTTGCACCAGTCAGCTGCTGAAAGAAACTTGTCTGATGACAGGGCTAGGCGTTGATTTATGAGTATATCAGAATATCATTAGGAATCATTTCATTGAATTTTTGATAATTGTGTTTAATTTTATTCTAGGTCTCTGAGCCATCTAGCTTTAATGTAAGTAGGGGGATCTCTGGCTCTTTTCCTCCTACTGGGTTGCCTCGTTTAGCCTTGGAAGGAAAGTTTATGCCAGGTCTTATTATATCTTTTTATGTCCTGTTTGGTTGATATCACTCAGAGAACTGCTCTTTTCTGACAGCTAATAGAGGAGCTGTGGATCTAGGAGAGAGGGAGGGGTGGGAGGGGTTGGAAGAGGGAAAGAAGAGGGGAAGTGGTCAGCTGGGATATTTTGTATTAAAGAAGAATAAAGAATCACAATTCTCAAAACAATTCTCTCCATTTTAAAGAATTCTAACAATACCGTTGTTTCCGAAAGATTCTTAGCCCTTTGGAGAAATTTTCAATCCTTTAATCTTTCTTTTAATGGGCTGCCATTTTTACTGGTAAGCCAAAGAGTAGTGAACAGTTACAAACTCTATAGCGATATCTTCAAGGAACAAGACACATGGAGAACCCCAAGGAAAGCTAAGAGCTCTGTTGGCTTTTAGTTCAAATCAAACAGATACAGGGGCAAGTCAAGACGCATCTGGGTGTCTTACCAGCCAGAATTCATCCTCTCGATGAATTCTGTGGGAAAGTGGGCACATTTGAAGCAGCTGCAGAACTTTATAGCTGACAATTAAGAAGTGCTGAGACACACGAGGGTGAAATTGCAACATTAAGGATCTGAAGCTGCAACTGCAGCTGTGCAGATCGCCCAGCTCAGCACTTTTCTACCAGTTCCCTTCAAGCTGGTAGATGAGCCAGGGGAGGTTCTGTCAAAACTGGAGCAGCACAGTCTGTGTGACATGCATTCAAAAGAGGATGCCTAAAGAAGGGGCTTCATTGCTTTAGAGGTTCTTTCAAGGTATATGAAAGAAGAGAGTAGTCTTAGACTGGATAGCACCATGTATGTGAATAACAAAAATCTCTCTTCAATTATAAAAGTTTAAAAAGAATCATTCTATCTGAGTTCAGTGTCCACCCTAGTCAAATATAATCCACAGATATTGTTTCTTTTAGATTGCCAAGCACTGAGAGCATAGTTTGAGCAACATGTTTCTCTAAATAGTTAGGGAAAAATAATTTAATGTTTGTGAGCAGACAAGCAATGAGAACACTACGACTACTTATGCTTGCCTCTAGGGAGATGGATGGGCCATATTTTCAGCAACTGTTAGAAAGAGCAACTTCTACAAGATGAACAGCCCAGCCCCATAGTAAACTGAAAACAAACACTACAACCAAATATACTCAGAAGAGGACCTTGTCTAAGCTTCAGGAGAGGCTGCATTAGCATGGGACAGATTTAGGAAAAATCAGTGAATCTTTGGTCAGAATAATCATCAGAGTGGAGTTTCGTCTTCTAGGTAATGGAATCTGTGAGATATATTAGACATAATTTTAAATTTCTAACCATGTATCTTTTATGGCAATATAAAATAATGCCAAGTTTATCTTGCAATTTCTCTTCCTCTAGGTAAATGATATGTTGCTTGTGAAAAGAAATGACAGAGATGACATTCACATTTCTTCATCAGAAAATGCACCACAGGAATTTGGCCTAACTTACCATTTTGTCTTTGCTCCTCACTTTTGAACTTCAAAGTACAATTATCTTGACTTCCTAAGATTTTTAACTCTCAAAGCCACATTCAAGGAAATCATTGAAAAAGTTGAGATAATTTTTCACAAATAAATAAAAGGCATTTAAACTACAACTATGCTAAAGAGTTGCATAGGAACTCAAGCAACTCAACATAAACAAACAAACTCAAGGAATGAATACAAAATTAAAAATCAAGAAAGCAAAAAAATTCCAAATAATATACTTTTAAAATACATTAGTGATCCAAGGAGTCATTTTCACAAAAGGTGTGAAAATGAATAATGAATGTGTGAAAATATTCTTACCATCACTAATCATTTGAGAAACTGAAATAAAAATACCAGTGAGGTACTAGTTCTTTCCAGTTAAAATGACCACGACCAAAATAACAGAACATGTCTAACTGGGTATCAGTATATCTACAGTACTTATTAATAATGTATTTTACTAATGTAACTAAGATTTCTTTCACTCAAGAGGATTTAAAATGAGAATGTATTTGTAGCTTTGCATTATTGATTTTCTGCCCTTATCTAATTTGAAGTGAAGCAAAGTACCACCAGCTTCACAAGGCTAGAGAAGTTATTTAATTGGGGTCAAGTGACAATTATGTTTATGACATGACTATGGTATGATAAATCTATAACATATATTTGTATTTTTCATTTATGCAGTATGAGACAAGAAAAATATGTAAAATTATTAATCAGTAATATGGTATGCATTGAGATTAAAAGTTTACTCAAAAGATTATACTCTCTGTTGTGAAATATTAAACTTGGCAAATTAATTTAGCTGTAGTATTTAGATGCAAGAGCTTTTAGAACTGATTATGATGAGATGATGTCAGCTGTGGAAAAATTGAATATTTATAACCTTATAACAAAAAGTGCAGAGACCTAGAGACACCCCTATCTTCCCTCTCTCTTATCATATAACATCGAGTACCACTTTGGGAAAATATTACTAAATACAGCCCTTTGGATTTTAACCCTTTAAGTTAGGGTTTTTCAACCCCAAAAGTCTTTTTCAAACTTCCTAAGCTGCAATTCTTTAATTCAGACCCTCATGTTATGATGACCTCAACTATAAAGGTTTTTTTTGTTGTTATATCAGAACTGTAATTTTGCTATGATTATGAATCATAATGTAATATTTTAGGAGATAAAGGTTTGATAAAGGGGTTGCAACCCACAGGTTGCAACCCACAGGTTGAGAACCACTGCTCTAAATGATGTGCTAAAGAAACCTATTTTCTTTATAGCATGGAAGATCCTCAGATATTTCACTCTTTCAATATAGCAAGGCAAACAGACCAATAAAGTAACATAACTTTGAAATAAAAAATAATATGGGAGGACTTTATATTTTTTTTTAGATTAAGTGCTGCAATGATTGTAAAGTGTTTAGAAAGAGTAAGTTAAATAATATATTTGGACACCTTCTCTTTCCCAACTCAAAGCCCTGCCTATGGACAGAAGTTTTTTGACCTGTCCATGCCCAGACAAAATCTCTTCCACCTGGGGTTCTGCAGCCACTTATAAACTACTTACTTGGAGGTTTATATTAATTACACACTGTTTAGTCTATGGTTCAGGCTCATTTCCAAACTAGCTGCTACACTTAACCCATTTTATTTATATGTGTCTTGCCACAAGTTCCATTGGCTTCCTTCTAAAGCAGGAAATGGAATCATTTCGTCTCATAATTAACACAAAGAGTAGCAGCAGTAAGAAGACACTGATACTATGCACTTCAGATGCAGGGTAAAGATGCCTCCAAGGAAATACTAGCTTGAATGACTCTTCCCTGAGAATGAGTTTTCATAGTACCAGAAGGTACTACATGAACATCCAAAGGAGGGATGTAACCAGTAGACTTACCCAGCTATCATGCATTTGAACCACAATACAGATGATCATAATACAAACACCCTAAAGATGCAATAGCAGCACACATACCTTGGTGGTAACCAATGGTTTTATAATTGTACTTAAGACCTACTTTACAAGAAGGAAACTATGGCTGATATGGAAACCTACACAACTATCTAGGGCTAGTGAGACATGGATCTTGGAAAAGAAGTGATAACGAACACTTCACTAAGCAGTATAAAACCTAACTATACTTTAAATATGTGTTCTTATGCCTTCATATAAATATGGTTCTCACCTCTCATCAATGAAATATCTCTTTAAAACAGAAAACGTTTATGAAAAATACAACAGCCAAACTGCAGAGTTGTGGATGTCATTCCCAGTAAATGCATCGACAATATAACTCCCATACCTAAATTTCAGGGGACATTGAAGAAAATAATAACAGTTGGAGGAACAGGAAAATTGATGTGAGATTGTGTCTCTCCTAGTAATATCAGAAGCCACACCAATAAAGTCTCACAAACATGACTCCATTACATGAGCTGAATTAGGACAACACCAGCAGAAATGCTAACCTGGATAAGAGAAAGCTCAAAAGGCCTCAACCCTATACAAAGAACTACAACCAACTGAGAAATACTGAGACTAGGAGAAACAGACTTCACCAAAGCAAGCAAGTGATTATACTATACTAAATATGCAAGTGTGAAAACATACATACAAGTAAAATTATACAGACTGAGCAAGCATTTAGAAATGTGTGTGTATACAGCTAACATATACAATTGCATAACGCACACATATATAAGTGTATATATAATCATATACATGTATATATATACACACAATAAATGGAAAAATTACCACATGTTTGAAGAAAGGCAAAGAGGGGGATATGAGTAAGTTTGAAGGAAGGAAAAGAAAAGGAGAAATGATGTAATCACATTTTCAAAAACTAAAAAAAAAAAAAATGAAATAAATTAAAAGGGATAGAGAATACAAAAATAGCAACTGTAGGGTGGATGGATTTTTGACAGACATGATGCTAGACCTGGAACTGGAGCTGAGAGCTTATGATCCACAAACAGGAAACAGAGAAAACCTGGGAATGGCATTTTTAATACCTGAAAGACAATCTCCGGTGAAATACTCTTCCAACAAGGCCAGACCTCCAGATCCTAAAAATTTCCACTGACTGGGGACCTAGTATTCAAACATATGAGCCAATGGGAGCCATATTTTTTCCCAAACCACTTATTCTATATGTAGTAGATTACAAACAATATTAAATTATACATTTAAACAAAATGAAAATTAGTTCAAAACTTCTCAGGATAGTTTTTTAGTTATTCCATGCTATGCATTGTTTTGCAGAAGTCTCTTCATGTACAGTTGTATTGAATTCACTAAGGCAGTATGTACCATGAGAGACTCCCCTCACAAAAACTGATAATTTTTTCCTAACAACTAATGGGAAAGTTGGCTCTGTAAACCTGTTTTAATGATTGATATCCTATCACTCTTGCTAATATATTTACAGGGAGCAGTGGGGAGATGAAGCAGATAAACGATTCAAAATTATGGTATACAGATAGTAGTAGTAAAATTCTGTAAGCAATGATGTCATCTAGACATCATTTGGTAAATAATGCATAAAGCTATAGCCCAAAATGAGACCCAGTACTCAGACAAAATGACAGCTTTGTTCTTTCTCACAGGATGCATAGTATCTGCTTAGATGTACTGTGGATGATAAATTTCCCCTTAGTTTTGCCTGTTTTCTTTCTGCCTTTTTATCTGCCACTTTATTGCATATGCTACTTTTATGATCTCCTAAGTGCCAAGATATTAGCAAAGGGAAGTCCAAGTGTTATGGACTTACGTAGCATAAGTCTATGGTTAGAATTTTTGTGAATCACAAAATTAAGTGGAATGTCTTACAAGAAAGGAGAAAGAAGAGAACTTAGTTTTCAGCCCAAATATAAAGACTATTCATGGTATCTTCCTGAGAAATTACTTTAGTGAGAGAATTGGCTTGTCCAGTTCTGATAGCCTTCCATGTAGTTTTTTCATGTCCTTGTTCTTGTGTAGGCTTTAAAATCATGCAGCTACAGATCTAAATTTTTTTTTTTGATTTATTTATTTATTATGCATACAGTTTTACAGAAGAGGGCGCCAGACCTCATCATAGATGGTTGTGAGCCACCATGTGGTTTTGCTGGGAATTGAACTCAGGACCTCTGGAAGAACAGTCAGTGCTCTTAACCTCTGAGCCATCTCTCCAGCCCCATTTTTTAAATATTTTTCTTTACTTTTTTTTTTTAACTTTATTTATTTATTTATTTGCCTTGTTGTTTGCCTGGAACTGGAACTATAGACAGTTGTTAGCTGCCATGTGGGTGCTGGGAATCGAACCCGGGTCCTCTAGAAGAGCAATTACTGCTCTTAACCGCTGAGCCATCTCTCCAGCGCAGCTACAGATCTATATAAACATGTGTTACCATATGTCAATCAACATGTTTATTGACAAAAAGTTCAATCATATCTTTTCTCATATTGTACAAATAATTATAGTTGTTTGAGCCCCAGGGAATTCCTAGTCTTCACAGAAGTTCATATATCCCTTTCTTAGATATCTGTAAAGTTCTATTGGCAGAGCACACTGAACTGTTAATAAAACAGTGAATCTCTATTCAGTCTCCAATTGCTGAGATGAAGAGCATGTAAACTCAAGAAGTGTCATTGTTTTAAAAATGAGGAAAATCGGCAGGACTTCCAACCATAAGACCAGAAATAATGGCTCTTGTAACTGGCTCATTTAGAGAGAAGAGTAGACTTTATAAATATACTTGAGCAATAAAATTCAGAATTTACTTTTCTGAAAACTGGCTGTGGTACTTATCATACACATTGAAAATGCTCACAAGTGGCTAGTTTCTGCTGTGGAATTTTCTTCATGATTAGTAGCACTGTTGTAAATAGTGAAATAAGATAATTTGACATCCTTTGGTAGTTTTTTAGGACCATCTAAGTATATTGTACTGACGATAGAAGTTTTACTCATCAGACCATGGCTAACTACACAGAGTGCTTCATGGAAAGGACCATATGCTCTGCAAGATTAAACATGAACTTGTGGACAAGGATGAATGGACTTATACTTTCTTTACATTTTTACCTTTTCTGAGAAAACCAGAAAGTGATTAGAAACAAAAATGAGAAAAGACAAACAGAATGAAAATGAAGAAAACAAAGCAAAACAAAACAACTAAGAATAGTTGATGTTGAAGCCACAAATCTTTGGTTCTCAGCATCTGATACTTTTTACATAGTTGTTTTTTATATTCATTTTGAGGTCTACTCTTCTTTCATGTGTGTACTTACTTGCTCTTTTTCTATGTCTTACATTGAAGTTGAGAATATCTAAGACTTTGAAGCATGTCTTTAAAATAAATTTCAAGAATGTGTAATGTATCCAGTATATCTTCTAAATACATTATTGTGTAAGTATATTTTTTTCCTAAAGAGGAGTAAATAGACACACTCTATACAAGTCCGCATATATAGAGTGTGTGTTTGTGTATGTTTGTGCTTGTATATGCATCAACAGGCAGATACCATGATTCATATCTACCTATCTATTAAAACAAAAGTACATTAAATCAAAAGGAGAATTTTTACTTACCAGTGTAGATGATTCTAGAAAGGAAGGGAGGCCATAACTTACTCTACTCAGCTTCTTACATGTGGAAGAGACAGGTGCAGAATTTCTGATGGAATATAAAGCTTAAAGCAATCTTCAGGCAGGAAAAAAGATTGGCTACTTAAGAAATAATTTATTCTGAAAGTTGCTGAATCTCTCCTGTTGGCATAGTACATTACCATGCTAAATGGCCCCACTGAAGTTGGCGTTTTATCCCACATATGAAACAGTAATGAAAAGGTTAATCAGTGCTCACCAGGGTTTATGATCGTTGGAGGCTATTAATGACTTCAGTGGAGTTCAGGTACTTCAAACCCTCTAGCATATTGACGGGAACTAGTTACTAACAGGGGCCATGCCCTACATCCTCAGGAGTACACGATAATTTCTACTCTGAACAAACTGTGCTATAAAGGGGAACCTGGAAAAGTCAATGGGTCTTTTTTAGCATCTGTTTACCGCTGGCTGCTTAAGTCAGACTTAGCATAGTAGAAATTGTTCTGTAATTACCTGACAATTTCTATTAAAGTGCCAAGAGTCAAAATGTTTGGAAAAAAAATAAGCTTCTAAAGTTGCTACCAGTTTGAACTGGAGCCAATTATTAATCTCAAGAGTTATAGTTAAGTTTCTTTATTTATAGAGTGAGGGTTGTTAAAGTAATTAATCTTCATAATTATATGCCTTAAACAGAAGTAGCCTTTAAAAGGACTGCATATATTGCAAAACAAAATAACACTTAATGAAGGTCAGCACTTATTATTGTTCTTTATGCCACTATTATTATAGAGTTATTCTTTCACTAGAGTGAAAATAAATGGCTTTTTTTTTGAGACAGGGTTTCTCTATGTAGCCTTAGCTGTCCTGCAACTCATTTTGTAGATCAAGCTGGCCTCAAACTTACAGAGAACTGCCTGCCTCTGCCTCATAAGTGCTGCAATTAAAGTTGTATGCTACCACAATTCAGCGGGTCAATGGTATTTTTTAAAAACAATATTAAACCATGGAAAAATTAAATTTCCAAGATATTGACATATATACAAAAATCCACTTAAGAAATATGTTCATTGGCAAAATGTGCCATAACCTATAGATTTCTGAAGTAAATTTGCTGGCTTCTTGTAATATTTAGTTATATTCATCATAAAGTGTCTCTCCTTTTTCAACTTATACATTGAGATTCAAAGTTTTCCATTTCTCCAGGTCAAATGGGACTCTAGTAGTAAAAAGATGAGATAATCCATTCTTCCCTAGGCTGAAAAGAAGTGCCAGGTAAGGGAGGGCAGAGGGTGTACTTGTGTGATTGTTAAGGAAGGTAGGCAGAATGGGAAGAGGAAAAGTCATAGCACACCAGACATGAGAATGTGTCATATGGAGATGTGTGGAATGAAGCAAAGAGCGCCAAGCTGAGGAAGAGTTAAACAGAGAAAAGAGCAACCCATAAAGCTTTTATACTTTCTGGACCTCAATATAGGATCTGTCCTAAGGGTATCAATTAACTTGTATATTTTCATGTATTATCAACTATTTACCAACCCCTTCATATTTTAGGCCTAATCACCAAGTGCCTTAGACTATAGCTGTGTTTGAGGATCTGAAAGTGGTACTTGTATTAAAGTGAGGCTTGATTTATTCTAAGATGTTTCCTTTATTTTTTTTTCTTATTTTCCAGAGCATCACACAATTTTTTTCTCTTTCTTTTTTTATTATGAATAAAGTCACAGTTTCTATCAATGTATATCCTTATTTGAGGTCCCTTCCCCCTCTCATCCCCTCCAGGCACTCTCTCTTTTCCATAAGGGCAGGAAGTCCCAAGTTCCCAATATTGCTCAGTTCAGCCTCCACTCCTGGCAGATGCAGTTTCCTCATCCCAACATCAAGACTGGGTCAGGTGTTCCTCTAGAGGGAGTGAGATCCAAGGTGTCAGTCCAAGGTGTTTCAGATCCAAAGCTGTTCAGTGGTTGTGGTTTGCAGCTTTAACATGCTTTGCTTTTTGCTTTTTTGTTTAGAGTCCACTAATGAATGAGTACATCCCCTGCTTATCTTCCTGGATTTGAGATACCTCGCTCAGGAGGATATTCTCCAAATCCATCCATTTGCCTGCAAATTTTAGGATATCACTTTTTTCTTACTGCTGAGTAGTACTCCATTGTGTGGATGTGCCACAGTTTGTTAATACATTCTTCAGTTGAGAGGCATCTTGGTTGTTTCCAGGCTCTTTCTATTACAAATAATGCTGCTATGAACATAGTTGAGCTAATGCCTTTGGAGTGTGAATATGTGTCTTTAGGATATACACCCAGAAGTGGTATTTTTGGGTCCTTGGGGAGATTGATTCCCAGGTTTCTAAGATAAAAGACACAGATGACAGCCTATACTAGAGAGGTTTCAGAGCAAGGGGAACACTCCTCCCTTGTTGGTGAGAGTGTAAGCTTGTTCAGCCACTCTGGAGTGCAGATATTTCATTTATAAGAATAGGAATTTTTATAAGGCTAGAAATTTAGACACAGACACAGTCACCATAGATGACAAAACTGAAGCCAAGAAAAATTCAAGTGCAAGTCTTCTGTCATGTGAGGATTTGTTATTGCAGCCTTAGCAAATTAATTCACCTGATTTTTAATGGGTTTCTATAGAGATAACAAAATTGCTTGATGAGGGTCTGCAAAGATTGATCAACAATTATGAGCACTAGTTGAAGACCCTGGTTTAGTTTCCAGTACCTACATGGTGACTGATAACCTTCTGTAACTCCAGTTCAGGTGATCCAACACCACTCCTGCCCCTGTGGACACCAGGCACACATAGGCTACATACAAATGAATGCAGGTAAACATTCATATACAAATAATAAGAATTAAATCTTTTTAAGAAATAGATGATGGAACTTATCACTAATTTTCTTAGTTCATGATACCCCAAATTTTTTTCTTTTTTTTTTTTTTTTTTTTTT
>PVIH01025690.1:0-20182 GCA_004025045.1 Sigmodon hispidus | reverse complement strand
AAAAAAAAATTCAGAGGGAAAGATGAACACAAAGAAAATATAGGTGTAGCAATCTTATTTGTATTTCTTCCCTTGATAAGCCATGCCTATCATTCTTATCCTCTGTATAGTTATTGTTAACTCTTCCACATTTTAAATTCTTTTTACTGTGTTTTTTTTTGATAAATACAAAATAAAGAAGGAAGAAAAAAAAAAAGAATTATGATATCTCAACCAAGGATGGGATCCTCGTGGCCAGTGAGAGCTACACTTCCTGCTAAGTTGTGGCAGTGTGTACCCTCTGATTTTAGTGTCTATTCTGCAGGGATCTTGACCAAGCCTGATCTGGTGGACAGAGGTACTGAAGACAAGGTTGTTGATGTGGTGCGGAATCTTGTCTACCACCTGAAGAAGGGCTACATGATAGTCAAGTGCAGGGGTCAGCAGGACATCCAGGAACAGCTGAGCCTGACTGAGGCCCTTGAGAAGGAGCAAGCTTTCTTCAAGGAGCACCCTCACTTCAGGTGCCTCTTCCATTCTGTCCCATGCAGTGAAAATTGCTGGTCAAGAAAGACCTGACATGAGGGATGTATGTGTGGCTGCCTGAGGATGATTGCACCTTGGAAACCATTGTAAAACTTTCCTAAAAGAAAGTAAATGTACAAAGTAGTCTTTAAAGAGTAAAGTTAAAAAAAAAAAAAAGAGGAGGGAACTTGTTAAAGTACTATAACCAAGTGTTTTTGTCTTTATCTGGTTTTATTATCAGGGTAATACTGGTTTTATAGAGAAGAGTTTGGAAGTTGCCCTTTATTTTGTTTGTCAGGGTGAATTTTAGCAGTGCTAGTTAGTGTGAATTTCTTGAAGGTCTGGTAAAATTCTGCAGTGAATCTATCTGGTTCTGAGACTTTTTTAGTTGGGAGAGTTTTTACTACTGTTTCAACCTCATTTCTAATTATGGATCTATCTAGAGTATTTATTTCCATGTTGATTTAATTTTGTTATGTTGTATGCATCTAAGATTTCATTCATGTCTTTTAGGCTTTTCAGTTTCAAGGAATACAGATTTTAAAGTATGTTCTCTCTCTCTCTCTCTCTCTCTCTCTCTCTCTCTCTCTCTCTCTCTCTCTCAATTTGGCCATGGATTTGTCAATCTTTTTTGAAAAACCCAACTGCTCATTTTATTGATTCTTTGTATTTTTTTTCAATTCAATTTTCTTATATTACCCCAATCTACAGTTTAGGGGTATTGTTTGCTCTTGATTTTCCAAGCCTTTCAAGTGCACCATTAAGTAACTACTTTGTGATTTCTAAGAAATTTTGGTGCACTTGTGATGTAAACATTTTTAGGACTGCTCTCACTGTGTCCTATAGATTATTAAATTTTGTGTTTTCATTTTCATTCAATTCTTGGATTTTCTTTCTTTCCTTCCTTCCTTCTTTCTTTCTTTCTTTCTTTTTTTATTCCCCTCACCTCTCTGTGTTTTTGTTTTTAAGACAGGGCTTCTCTGTGTAGCTCAGGCTGTTCTGAAATGCTATAGACCAGGCTGGCCTTGAACTTAATCCAACTCTCTTTTCCTTCCAAGTGCTGGGACTAAAGGCATGTGCAACTACCACCAAAAAAAAAATCCTGAAAATTTTAATTTCCATATTTCTTCCTAATGATATTTACCATTTAGTAGTATGTTTTTAAGCAATCTTAAGTCTGTTTACTGTCTAGTTTTTATTGCTATTGGTATATTGCTTAGTTATTTTGTGGTCTGATGGAATTCAGGATGTTATTTAAGTTGTCCTGTGTTTGTGAGACTTTGTATTCTAATAGATGATACATTTCGGAGAAAACTCCATGGGCTGATGAGAAGAATGTGTATATATGTACTCTTTAGTGCTTGGATTGAATGCTATATAGATGTCTGTTTTATCTACTTGATTTCTTTTTTCTTTTCCATTCCATTCCCTTCTGTCTATCTGTTTGAGACAAGGTCTTTCTACTAATCTCTGGCTCTATTGGAACTTGCTACGTAGAGCAAGTTATCCTCAAACTAACAGAGATCTATGTGGGACTGAAGGCATACATCACCAGGCCTGACTCTATTTGATTTCTGATGTCATTTAACTGCCACGTTTCTCTTTTCAATCTTGCCTATTTATTTTCTGTAATTTCTTGACTGTGCTTATCCTTCTCTTCTGAGCTCTGTACTTATTCTGGGATCCTCAGAAAAGCTAAATTAGCAGTCAGAAGTTCCATAAATCTCTTTTTTTTTCATGGAAGTTTTATTTCTCCAGCAAGTAATAGCCTTTCTGGGTATGGTAGCTTGGGTCAACAATTATGATCTTTCAGAGTTCAGAATACATCTTTCCAGGTCCTTCTGGCTTTATATGTTTTCATTGTGTTCATGCCTCTAATACAAGCACTTGGTAGGCAGAGGTAGGTGAATCTCTGAGTTAAAAGACAGCCTAATCTACATAATGAATTCCAGGACATCCAGGGCTATGTAGAGAGACCCTGCCTCAAAACAAAACGAAATAAAGATTTTATTGTTTCTATTCTACCACAGTTTCTTTGCTTGTTTGTTCAGATAAGCTGAGCAGTACAGACAATTGAGCTTTAATAAGAGTAAGCTGACATTCACAAGCAGGAAGAGTCTAACTCCCTGAGGACTTGTATTATAAGCCATAATAGTGTATTGTATAAACACAGATTTTGGCAGCATGGAAATAGTGTAGCTTCATGTGTTTAAGAGCCCATGACTAAAATCATTTATAGGACAAGAGTGTATCTCCCCAATTCACTTGTTCACAAATATACATGACAGTGGCTTTGTATAAAGATGTGGATCTATATGTATTATGTGTATTCTTGTGTATTATATATGTGTGTAGGGACTCTTATGAATAGCCTATATGGAAGAGTGTGTTTATTTGTATGTATTATAAATGGAAATGTGTATTTTTATTCATACATCACACATGGAAGGATGCATTGTATATGTGTGTTTCACACATAAAAGGTGTGTGTATGAGTGTTCATGTGTATCGCACATGGGCTGGGATATTGTGCTATGGCAACATATTTGTAGTTGTATACATTTATTATGTGGAGAATGGATTTTGCTCTGATTACCAATGATCTGAGGGAGATCATTGCAGGATATTGTATAACTACCCCAGCGGTTCCCCTGTATCATTGTACAAAACCATCTTTGAGTATCCCATGAGTACCAATCCAAGGTACCTATTCACTGGTAAAACCCAAACTATCCCTGGTCTCCTGAAAGCAGGTTGCAGACTTGTGTTATGACCAAGTCTAATGGGATTCTCTGTTCTCTTCCCTCAGCATTCTCCTGGAGGATGGAAAAGCCACGGTGCCCTTTCTGGCAGAGAGACTGACCACAGAGCTCATCTCACACATCTGTGTAAGCCAGGGTGGCTGTGACTTCATCAAGCTGAGCAAAGACTGGGACAGTCCTGGGCACACCAGCTGTTCAAGATCTCTTTCCACAGACATGTTGTGTTTGGGTGTTGGTGACTCTAGTATCAGGATGCTTTGTGTTGGTTCCTGCTGCTGTCACCTTTAGGTTCTGGGTGACATGGCTCTGAGCTCTTCATTCTGGAGCTGATCTCAGAGATTGAGTTCAAAAGGGCTCTTTAGATAGAAGACATGTTCACTTTTCTTTCACTTGATTGAGTCTGCATTTCAAACCACCTTAGTTCTCCATCTGGGGAGTTGAGAATACTCAGCTCAAGTGGACTTAGTGTCCAGACCTGCTTGAGAACTGGCTGTGGAGAGATACTTAGCAGTCATCTTCTTCCCCTGGGCTCTTCCTGTATTAAAAGTCTTCCTGTAGCCAGTAGCATACAGGTGGAGACCAGGGACCTACAGGGCACCATGATATTGAATGACCCGAGCTGGGCCTCCTTGACACAGAGAGGCAGGCTTCTTCTTGCTGAGCTCTGTACCTTGAGTTGCTGGGACAGCAAAGCTATAGAAACCTCCCTTGGAAATGAGAATACTAGGCAGCTTTTGACCTGGTGACAACAATAGAAAAGTTTGGAAGTCTTGTGTTTTTATAACTTCCTCTTTTCCAGAAACTATTAAGGTGCTTTGTAGCATTTCACTGAAGAGAGTTCATGCCCCTGATACAGAAGGATGTGCTTCTGCATGACTTTTTACAGGAGGTCACCATGTTCAGTGAACAGGGTGTCATTCTAGAAGGTGGTATGTGCACACCTATGTAGAAAGGATGCTTCTCAAGTGCTGCTCTGATCCAGAGAAATTGTATCAGGACTTCAGAATGTTACCCATGTGTCATGATGACACTATAGAGCAGGCTTTGGACCCCCTTTTCATTCCCACTTTATATTTCTATGTCCCATTTACCTCTTTTCATTTCAGAAATCTCTGCCTTTGTTAGAAAATCAAATTAAGAAATGTTACCAGAGTACAAACGAGGAGCTGCAGAAGTATGGTATAGACATACCAGAAGATGACTGCGGGAAAACTTTATTCCTGATTGATGTGAGCACTGTCCATAGTTTGATATAATATTGATATGATAAAGTTTGGCATAATGATATATCACTCTCTACACAGGAATTTCTTTCTACCTGGCACTCTTCAGATTGCATAGCTCCAAGGCTGATGGAGATGCATCCAGCCCATTTAGTGTTTAAAAAGGGGTCTGGACAGAGACTATTGTTGAGTTCAGGGTGGAGCTTATAAGAACAATATCATTTCATAGACTCTGACAAAAGAGTTTTCCCCAAGGATCCCAAAGAAAGAGGGGGCGGAGAGGTATTTCCTTCTGTAAAATTCCCTTTTCCAAACACTTCTGCTGCACCCATGAAGAGGAGGTGGCTCAGCCACCTTCAGGGAACACATTGTCTTTTTACTACCTAAACCCCTTCTTGAAAATTCTCTGCTTAAACTGATGTTTTTCTACTTGACAGAAAATCAACACTTTTAACCAGGATATCAATGCCGTTGTGCAAGGGGAGGAGATTGTGGAGGAGGGTGAATGTCGCCTTTTTACCAAGATTCGAGATGAGTTCTTGAGGTGGAGTAAAGATATCGAAAGTAATTTCCAAAATGGTGAGTATCTTGTTAAACAATGTTAAATTCCATTGTTAAAGATAATAGAAGACCATCATTCAAAGTACTGGTGCTAGGGAATTTAAGGTAATGGCACCAAGGGATGAGTTGTCTTGTTAGGGCTCCATCCTTGTTTCCAAGATGGCACCATCTAGCCTGGCCTTCATGTATGG
Source organism: Sigmodon hispidus (assembly GCA_004025045.1). NCBI lineage: Eukaryota > Metazoa > Chordata > Mammalia > Rodentia > Cricetidae > Sigmodon > Sigmodon hispidus. The sequence continues at coordinate 14,941 of PVIH01025690.1, read as the reverse complement.
AGCATGAGAGTCAGCTTCCTCTGACCACTGTTCTGAGGACACATATTCCATTTGTGAGTTTGAGGCCAGCATGTCCTGATCATTTTTTAAAGGCCCAGCTTTCAGTGCCAGCATACTAGGAATGTAATTCAACATATAAATTTTGATAATACATCAAAAAACAAACTGATAACAAAAGCAAATTACAGATACAGGCAAAGTCCAACTTGGTGAGCCAATGATTTTATTGGGTTGACGTCCAGGAATATAGGTAAGGGATTACTTAAAGACATAAAAATGACCCAAAGACTACTTTAATCCAGTATAGGGGATGGCTAATGAAATCTGGAGCACATTACAAAGCCTGCAGGCATCTTAACAGGTTGGGAAGGTAGTTCTGGGTAGTTCAGTTGGTCTCTGCTTCCTCCAGACAACTCAGTTTATCTCAAGTGAGTCTCACTAGTCCTTATTATTTATATGTATTTGGAAACGAGGCTTAGTGAATCTTGTCAGCTTCAGGGACTTTGTGAGGACACTGAGTTGTTGACTTTCTGAGTTTCAGGGGCTTCCCAAGAAGCTGTAGCTTTTCACCTACCTTAGAAACATCCCTGTTTTTATCACTTTCTTTCTAACATCCTGTGCCTTCAGGAGCATGCCCCAAAATGGAAAATTTTAATCTTTGAAGTAACTGCTGCCTGTCCAAGGTCTTACCCCTAAAGTGTCTTACACTTGTCACATGAACAGGTAGAATAAGCACATGTAGCATCCCACCTAATCTTCACAGCTTCATAGAAAGTCATAGGGATAGAGAACCATAAATCTGTTCTTTGATAGCGTATCTGTTCTGAGAAATATGCCATGGCTGAGGAGAATTCCAAGGGTCTTTGTAATATAATGTTTCTGGACCAGACTAGCCCCAAGATTTAGATCTGCCTGCCACTGCATAGCTCTGTATATCCCTGAGGTCTGGAACAGCAGTCCCACAGAAACACACAGAAACTTACATTGATTTCATGCCAATTGACCTATGCCTCAGACATATTTAACTAGCTCTTTCAACTTAACTCAATCTATGTCAATTAATCTGTTTAGCCATGTGGCTTTGTACCTTTCTCAGAACATCATGGCTGTCTTTTTTCCTCAGTATCTCAGGAGTCTCTCTGCTGGTGTCTCTCCTGGAGTCTCTGTTCTTCCTTTCCTCAGAGATTTCTTAGTCTGGTATCCCCACTCACACTTCCTGTCTTCCTTCTGCCAATCAGCATTTTTATCAAACTAGTAGGTAGAAAAATTATTTACAATGTACCAGAACATAATCTCATGACAGGTCTTTGTGGTCTTTGAAGGGCTTGATGAGAAAATAGAATTGATTTGAATCAACCAGAGGTTCTGACAAACAGATCCTTGGTTGTCAGTGACAGATGTCCATGTAGAATCTGTTAGTCCCTAGTGGAGGAAGTCAGGTGGTCAGCTCAGTAGCAATGTGCCTTTGTAGAGAGGCTTATGAGACACTTATTTAAAGACTGTGACTCTCCTATGTCACCACTGTGCCATCCATTTCTTCTGTAGTCTCCACTACTAAGTCCAGACAGCTGAAGGTAAACACTATAGGCCCTGCCAAGTGTGTCCTCACTCCAGGGAAGAGTCAATGTTCCAGTGCAAGACTTCAGAGGTGTCTGACTCTGTATCTGAAAGAGGAGGGCCTAGAGACCAGAATATGAAGCAGCTTACAAGTCCAAGACACAATAACAGGACCCAGTTAGCAAAACAGGCAAACTGTAAAGAAATTATTCCAAAAAGAAGATATACAAATGCCTAAAAAGATGCATGGCCAGTGACCTTCAGAAATACAATTAGAAACACAAGGATAATTCCTGTCTCAGCCTCTAGGGAAATTAGAATCAGAAAGCAGACATTGTCAGGTGCTGGGAAGAGGCAGGGAAAGGGAAGACCTGGTACAGGGATGGGAAAGTGAAATGGTATAGTTGCTATGGGATACAGCAGTGAACTCCTAGAGAATCTAACATGGGATGCTCACTTCCACTCCTTGGAGAAGTTGGAAAGATGTCTAGTTCCATTGCAAGTAGGAAATATTCAAATATACGAGTCCTCTTAGCCTGAACCCGGCTTCTTCTCCCAATGTGTCCACAAGTTCTTTACTCTGGATCTTTATGTGTCCATGTCAGCCCTGTAAGGACACAAGAAATTGTGGATGAGAGATCACCCTAAGAGACTCCTTTCTACTTAGTAATTTCTTTAAAAAAAAAACTCACCTGCATATAGTTTTATTCTGAGGTGCTGAGTGGTTAAGACCACAGCACAAGGATTTTGAGGGAAGCATTTCAGCTCTGTATCACCCAGTGTGGTACAGAAAGACACAGAAGGAGTAGAGATTTTAGGTACCAGATTTTAGGTGCCTTGATGACAGGATGCTGTAACTCCAATCCCAGGGGATCTGATCTTCTCTATGGTCTTTGGAGGCACTGTATGCACAGACATTCATGCAGCAAAGCACTCATACACAAAAAATGATAAAAATAAAAAAATAGAAATGGCCAGTTCATCACGGGGAAAGATGGGGCCATCTGAGGCTGCTGCCCACTTCCAGTAATGAGGAGAAGGACTAAGTGTTTTTTGTCATGAACAAGGAGATCAGGTCACACTGGTGCCATTCACTTGCCTACTTGCCTTTCATCTCCCGCCATACAGCTCTCAGGGCCTGTGAAACATGTGCTCCGTCTCTTCTTTATTCTGATCCAGCTGGGTTCAGAAACCCACAAATTTAAGATCTTTTTGAGGCATATATTTCTCTTGTTTCCACCTGTTGGATTCTGTGGTATCCTCTGGTTCTGAACTTGTCTTTTGCCTCAACTGAGATAAGTAGTCCTTAGATTTTAGCCTTCTCTGTACCCCCCATTACTTTTCAATTTTCAGATATTTATTTACTTCATGTTTTCTCAGAAAATTTAATAAGAGCAGAATGGGATTGTTTTGAAAATTCTGTAAGATAGATTTGTTTAAAATAAAAAGCAACTAACAGTCACCTCCTATTGTAGGTTATGATGTTTTATATAAAGAAGTGTGGAAATTTGAAAAGCGATATCGAGGCCGAGAACTTCCAGGGTTTGTGAACTACAAAACATTTGAGAACATAATCAGAAGCCAAATCAAAGTCCTGGAAGAGCCAGCTATAGACATGCTGCACAGGGTCACTGGTGAGTGCTATATAGAAATGCTTCTGTGGCTATCAGCCATCTTATTTCTAGGACAGAGGACAAAGACAATATGCACCTCAATGTTGTCCTCTAGGGCTGGTTCTAGATAGGATGCAGGTTTTTAGTGCAAATGTAGTATTTAAGAATTCAGTCCATTATCATCCTATGGGCACCAGAGTACAACTGGAGGTCTTTGAGGCAAATAGATGACCACTTTTAGCCTGTAGCTGTATTTATGCTGAAGAGAGGTCTCTAGAAGCCTGGTTATACCTCCTACATTATTAGGAAGGAGAAAGGAAAAAGGAAAGGAACAGAAGGGCATCCACATCCCTCAGCCCAGCCCTGCTTTTGCATCTACACAGAGTGAACACATTTTTTTTCACTTCCTCTTTTCTGTTTAATCAAAAAGGAAGGTTTCAATTATAACATAGCAAAATTACATATACAAAACAGCTATCAAGCAAGAATTACAATTATAATATCTAGTCTATTTGTATTTAACAAAATTAAAGAAAATATTTTATCTTCTACCTTATTCTTGTGAGTCTAAAGTTTCACATCTAATTTACCTTTTACTTTATTTAATTTATTTTCTTTTTTATTATGAATGAAGTCACATTTTCTATCCATGTATAACCTTATTCAAGGTCCCTTCCCCCTCCCACCCCCTCCACTCACTCTCTCTTCTCCACATCTCCCCATCTCCTCCCCAGCATGGGCAGGCGGTCCCAAGGTTCCAATATTGCTCAGTTCAGCCTCCAGTCCTGGCAGATCCAGTTTCCTCACCACAACATCAAGACTGAGTCAGGTGTTTCTCTAGAGGGAGTGGGATCTAAGGTGCCACTTCCAGGTGTTTCAGATCCCAAGCTGTTCAGTGGTTGTGGTTTGCAACTTGGACATGCTTTGCTTTTTGCTTGTTTGTTGTTGTTGTTTAGAGTCCACTAATGAGTGAGTACATCCCCTGCTTATCTTTCTGAGTTTGAGACACCTCGCTCAGGAGGATATTCTCCAAATCCATCCATTTGCCTGCGAATTTTAGGATATCATTTTTTCTTACTGCTGAGTAGTACTCCATTGTGTAGATGTACCACAGTTTGCTAATCCATTCTTCAGTTGAGGGGCATCTAGGTTGTTTCCAGGTTCTTGCTATTATGAATAATGCTGCTATGAACATAGTTGAGCTAATGCCTTTGGAGTGTGAATGGGCATCTTTAGGGTATACACTCAGAAGTGGTATTGCTGGATCCTTGGGGAGATTAATTCTCAGTTTTTTTTTTTTAATTCTCAGTTTTCTGAGAAACCACCATACTGCACTCCAGCCACTTACTATGTTAAACTGTTTTTTTTTTTTCTTCAATCAGAAATGGTACGAGTCAACTTTTCCAGTGTTTCTGAAAAAAATTTTGCTGAGTTTTTTAACCTCCACAGAACTACCAAGGTAAAACCAAGTGTGCATTACTATTAAAGCACAATGAAAATGATGATGGTAGAGAATAGGTGTTGTGATTGACATTACTGTGCCTTTCCTGTGCTTGTCTGGAAAAGGCTGAAGCTTCTGCTTGAATCTTGTTGATGAGGCTGTTGGTGCTGTCTGGTTAAAGTGGGGACAGGGAGAACATGGAGAAGGGAGGGAGGAAGAGAAATGAATGCTGAAATCCACAGGTGAGTGAGTACTCTGTCAGCGAGGCCCACAGGCCCATAGATAGGAAGAACTTCTGACATTGAGTCAAAGTTGCCAGATGTGCAGCTCAGGAGTGACACTGAGATGGATTGTGGGAAGTAAGACAATTAACAGAAGAGTTGTTAGTGCCATGGGCTAATAGACAGACAGTGACTCTGAGTAAAGTCAGGCCACAAAACCACAGACACTCTGGCAGGGGTCTGAAGAGCCTGGGTCTGTGAGCCACAGAGCAGACTAAGATGCCTTCTTATAAGTGAAAAGGAAGGTTTTACAACCCTTCAGCCTGGCTCTCTGATACCCAAAAGGGAGAAGGAAAAGGATTGGGAACTTGGCCACTGGTAACCAATCACCAGATACTCATCAGTAGCCTTTAGATGTCCTTTGATGTGTGTGCTATGTCTTACAAAACTTATGTCCCAAGATAGAAATAAATATAAGTTTCTGGGAGTCTGTTGGCTTCATAGGATAGCTGACACTCTGTGAGGCTGAGGAAATAAAAGGACTGCTGGATTGTCAGAGCAGGAGTAGCAGTCTGGGCTGGTTCCTAACAGTAGTTCCAACAGGGAGGATGCTAAGTGTAAAATGTGTCTGTTTAGAGAAACCAGCAGCAAAGAGGAAAATGCCTTTACCTCCTAGGGGTTTGCACGGCCTAGGAACTCAGCCCCTGCCCAGGCAGACAGGTCCTGTGCAGGTGGCTACTGGCTCTGGCTTTCTCCAGCCTGGGCCACACCTGGCATGTGATTGGCCTGTGTCCCTAATATGGAATTAATGAGGCCTCCCTGGATTGTATGGTAAATTGGAGGTACAGCTGGGGACAGATCCAGCACCAAGCTGTACATAGATTGCTCCAGGAATAGTCAGGTCAGAGTCCACTCTAGGTGAAGGCTCAGCACATGACACCCATAGGATGTGGCTGACATAAATTGAGCCCTCTTATCTTTTCACACTGTGGTAGAGGCCATGTCCTAACTGTAGATGTTAAAGTGTCTAAAACAGTAAGGGGAGTGACTGGGTCAGGGCTGAGAATCCACACATGTCCCTTGATAAGATCTATTATTTACCTCTCCCCTTGTTTTGAGCAAATGTCTGGTAACAATAACTTAATAAGATTCGGGTTCCTGGTTGGAGAGAACTGAACCCACTGTGGCCACGAAGGCGGGGCAGTAGGAATATGAGGCAGCTAGTCACATAGATGAATGCTGGTGCTCAGAGCAGAAACTAGATAGGGTAGCATTGCCCATGTTAGGCTCGGTTTTCTACCTCAAACATCTCTGGAAATGATAATCTCCTAAGTTATTCTAAATCTAGAGCAGGAGCTGGAGCAATGGTTCAGTGATTAAGAATGCTTACTGTTCTTGTAGAGGACATGAGTTCAGTTCCCAACAACCACATCAGGTGGTTCCAACTATTCTTCACCCCAGGTCCAGGGGATCCAGTACTTCATACTGGCCTCTGTAGGCACTTGCATGAATATAGAACACATGAACACATGTAACAAATGTATATACAAATATATAAAATGAATAAACAAATCTTTAAAAGTAAATCTACTTAAATTGACAGAAAGTTGTCTTTTAAATAAGGTGCTATTCACATCTGGCCCAGGTTTCCCCTCACTTGCACTCTCATTCGGGGGACCCTATACAGATGACAGAGTAAGGGGGTACAGGGACTGTTCCCCATAACAGCTTTTATTTCTGCTGGGTGACCCGATGCTTCTGGACCTTTATTTGTTCTGTGTTCTTGCTCCATGACAAGCATTTCTTGATGACTGCTGGCTTACATTTCTCTTTTTTTGCAGTCCAAACTTGAAGACATCAGATTAGAACAAGCAAAGGAAGCAGAGAGGATGATCCGACTCCACTTTCAGATGGAGCAGATCATCTACTGCCAAGACCAACTTTACAGGGGAGCCTTGCAGAAAGTCAGAGAGAAGGAAGCTGAGGAGGAGAAGAATAAGACAAAATTGATTTCTTTCACTTCCTCTCAGTCTCAAGCTTTACAGAACTCATCCATGGCTGAGATCTTTCAGCATCTGAATGCCTACCGCCAGGTAAATATGTAAACACCTTTGAGCAGGGTTTCAGTCGTTTTGTTCCCTTTGTTTCTGTGTGTCTTATATGTAGGATATTGAATCTTCAGGAAAGTTTCAGGACAGCTTCATTCTGCTGTTCTGGGTGAGCCTTTGGAAAGTGGTTATAATTCATTCAGATGAACAGATAGCTTCGAACCACAGACATATCTGCCTTATGTAGCCCATGTAACTCTGTGTGACTTAGACTCTCAGAACATCAGCTTTCTTCTCTATAAGATATGGTTTTAGCATCCCAAGCAATTTTGATGGAAGTGTGGGCTCTTCGCACAGTGTTGAGAAGCTATATATTCATCAAGTAAAAGCCAGGTCCTGACATTTGTTTGGTGGGACACACATCATATAACCCAGGTATAGTGGATTCTGCTCAGCCATTTCCACAAGAAACTGGAAACAACTACATAGAGGTCATTATGGTGACCTTCTAGTATACAGACTTCTGTCACTGACTGCTGGAATACTAGCCTTGTCATGTGGCCAAGCATATGGTTCCTGGATCTAATGATTATATACCTGAATATATTAGGTCTCTCTCTCTCTCTCTCTCTCTCTCTCTCTCTCTCTCTCTCTCTCTCTCTCTCTCTCTCTCTCTGACAACCCTGGGTACCTCAACAAGTGGGGTAGAATTTTTATGTGTCCTGTCTGGCTTGTTTCTCAGAGCATAATGTCCCTACATGTATGACTCAGGGCTTTTTTGCCTATAGATATCATCCTTTGCTTTTAGCCAAAGCGGTATTCCCACCCAAGGAACCAACATCCAGACATTTGGAATCTCTATGCCCTCAATCATTGACATTTGGAGATAGGCCACACCCAGGCTGTCTGTGGACAGAAAACACATAGTGTATGTTCTGCCATGACTCAGGGTTGTGCCCAAGCTGTGATCAGGTGCTCATTACTTGTCAGGCATTTTCTTATTCTGGTGTCTTATGACACATCATCCTAGCCATCTCCAGAGGGATGTGGTGGTGGTATACCTGCATCCTAAATAAGGAAAATGATAGCTAGAAAGGAACCAACCTTGTGAAACTATCAGCGCATGCCATCTAACTGAGAGAGCCACCTGTTTCAGGAGAATGGGACTGATAGCTGGGAGAGAGGGCAGAGCAGGTAGAGACTGATTAACTTCTGACAGCTCATTTAGGACTCTGCCTACCCTGTTTCCCTGCTGCTGAGAAGCATGGGTCTTAATGACAGACAAGCAAAGTTCTCAAAAGAGGGGTCAGACTTTTGGAAATGGAGTTGAGTGTCTCTGTGACTACATTCTAGTACATATTACTCTTTTCCATTTGACTGGTGGTCAGAGAAAGAGTTGTGATTCAGAATCTAGCAGACACCTTGCACCTGCTCTGCCAGGACCCTGAGGGGGCTGAGGCCTGGACCTACCAGGATCTCATGACTCACAGATGACCTCATATCACATTCCCTGTGACTCTCTTCAATCCTTCTGTGTCTCCCTCTTTCAGGAAGCTCACAACCGCATCTCCAGCCACATTCCTTTGATCATCCAGTATTTCATACTGAAAATGTTTGCTGAGCAGCTACATAAGGGCATGCTCCAGCTTCTGCAGGACAAGGATTCCTGCAGCTGGCTACTGAAGGAACGCAGTGACACCAGAGAGAAGAGGAAGTTTCTGAAGGAGCGGCTGTCAAGACTGGCCCAGGCTCGCCGCCGGCTAGCCAAATTCCCTGGATAACCTAGCTCCATTTTCCCGTGTCTCCTGGACAGTGCTTAAGGGACAGAAAGGCTCCTGACTTTCCTTGTAGCTATACTACTCCCGTTAGCCTTTGACTTGGCATTGGTGTTAGCAATCATAATCAAAGGGGGAGCTCTGAGCTCACTCTGAGATGAGGAAGGGGAAGAGGCTCTTCAAATACAGGAGGCAGATATGTAGAGGATGCCACTTTTCTAATATCACAGTGCTTTCATCCTCAGACCCTGTTCAAACTTGGTAGTGACCTTCTTAGCATTCTGTTTATGTGCACTCTGTCAGGAACAACTGTTTGATGAACCCATGGGCCATAGTCTTGGGAGCTGCCTATTGCATTCAATAAATCACTTTTGACACTTCTCTGGCTCACTTGAAATTGAGAAGAAGGGGTTTATAGGACTACAGGGGATAGAGAGCAAATGATAAATACATGGACCACTAAAGTCAACTCTCCATAGGAGAGTTCACTTCCTAAGAACTACAGCAAATGGAGACAAACTTCAAAAAACATACGGTTGAACACATGCATTTTTGTGGACATGGGCACTGGTCTGCAGGGAATTCAAAGCAGTCTGAGTGTGTGCAGAGGCTGTAGAAAACTCTGCATGTTCAGGTCTGGTGGAGAAACCATCCAGGGTAGGAAAAGGCAGGTGAGAGATGAGTGGTCACATGCCTTACCCTCAGACTGACTCTCCTAGAACTCAGCTCCAAATCCACACAGTACTTCCTTCATGTTAGAAAGCTTCGGGAGCAGGTCACAAAACTGGCTAGGAAAAGATGTCTAATAGAGGTACTGAAGACAGGTCTGCTGAAGGAGTGCTACATTGAGAATACCAGGCCCAGAGAAGAGAAGACAAACCTGGAAGGAAGGGGGAGCTAAAGTACTTTCTCCAGGAAACATGATGAAGGACATGGGGAGCGGAGTCCTTTTTTTCTATTTCCAGAAATACATCCTCAAGTACTGCCTTTTCTCTGGGGGGTAAATTCAGATCAGCTGCAATACCACTTTATCCCTTCTCAAACATACACCACCCTATCTGTCTTCTGACCCTTGAAACTCTATCTTTGGGAGGTTCTAGAATATACAAGAAAGATACTAGGAAGATAATGACCAGTGCCCCATGTCCAGTTTCAAAGTCTTGGCTGGATGACACCAATATGCCTAGGACTGACTGACTACTTGTCATTCCCAAGGTCAATGGAGCTCCAAGAGGAATGGAAGCATGAAGTACCTGAACTTCCCATCACAGAGGATTCAGGGAAAATAAGATGGTCAGGCAGTTTAAATATCTCTGAGTCAAGTGTGTGTTGCTCTAGTTGACACAGACTTGACCTATTGTTCCTGAAAGCAGCTCTGGCTGGTGCCTGAAGAATGCTCAGATTCCTCCACTGTATAGAGCCAGCCTAGCTCTGTCTTCCAGGGACATCAGATTCTGAAGGACCAGAAACACTCAGATGCATCCAAGTATCAGATGGACTTTGCCTGGCTGCATTGGTTCCCTGAATATATATAGAGAGAGTGAGGATACAGACAAGAATACATGATACAAAAAAGGGAGTTTATCCTGCTAAGTACAATTCTCTCAAAGGTCCAGGACAATGTTCCTTTTGAGCAATAAAACAAAACAAAACAAAACAAAAAAAACAGTGGCTGGGATCTATCCCTGTGATCAGAACCCAGAATGATAGCTCTAGGGCACATCTATGAGATTATAGCACTGGAAGAGCCCAGGCTCAGGGCAAGCCTCATCCGTGTCTCCAGGATGACAACTATGCCCCAGTTATTATCACCTGCTATGTGCCACCTGCCTTATACACTCCTATCAATCATGCTAGAACTTGCAGTTTGTCTTCTGAACCCTCACTCTAGGAAGGGTGAATATTATAGGCTGTTCTTTGGAGGTTATTGTATAGTGGGGCTGTCTAGTGCAGGAAGGGGAGGCCTAGATAGATATGAACAGGCTGCAGTAGAATGCCTCAGTTTTTCAGAACACTAGGGAAGGTGTGCTGCAGAAGATGAACCCATGTTGTGTGATTAGAATCCACATGAAGCTTGTTTCAAAGGCCTTGTGAACATGATGCTCTCAATGAAGAATCCCTTCTGCTTTCTATATATCTTCTTCAATTGGAACTGACACTTGCCACCAGCCAGCCAGCAGGCCCCCTACAGCAAGCCTGGTGGTCTCAAGGAGGAAGGTTGACCTGAGTGTAACCCAATAACAGGTGACAATGACCCTGAGAAGGATGCTTAAACCATAAACTAGTTGGGATGCTGGTTTATCAGATTTGTTATTATTCTCTCAAGGAACAGGCTTTGGTATGTTGTTCCTGCTTATGCATCAAATATCACCACTGCAGGCTGATGATGCACATGGGATGAACCAGCAGCTCCCTGAGGGATGTTCTAGGGCTTCTTTTCAAATACAAAAATTAAAGCTCTTGTCAAACACCCAAGTATAGTCATCATGATTGGGTAAAGTTACACAAGGCAGGTGTGCCTCTGAAAAAAATATTTGGCCTGAATGGAAAATAGCTTTGAAATCATGGACCTATATCTGGGGAGAATCCTGGGGGCATGAGTTCAAGGCAGGACTGATCTTAGCCAAGCAGTCATCATTTTAAGGCTGGATTCAGCTCTTTGCCCAGGTATGAGAAGCTGCCAATGTTAATTTTTATTCTAACAAAATAAAACTCCTACGCACTGGAGATCTGGCTTTGCTCTCTAATTTTTTCAAGCCTGGGCATCTGCAAAACAGTGTGGAGGCTCTTGCAGCATGGCAGTCAGAGTGCAGGGGGAATGGCAGCCTTGGGCAGGTCCTTGTTCTAAGGCCACCCACTGATCCCAGTCCAGCTCATTTTCTCCTATTCCAGGCTTCCTCTCCCTTGTCACATACCCTTCCCAGACCTCCTCCTCCTCCTCCCAGCACTGCCCACTGTCATCCAGCTGCTGTTCCTCAAGGCATTGTCATCACCCCATGGGACTTTCCATTATTCCAGATTTGCTCCATCTTTCTCCTGGGCCTGAGCCCTGAATCGAGTACCTGTTCCTTGGCACAGACTGAATTAATATTCCAACAACCAGAGAAATGAAACTGAAACTAAGTCCTAGCTGACTGAGAAATCAAACAGGGAAGGGGGAAGAAGGAAAAAGTAAGAGAGAGAGAAAGAGAGAGAGAGAGAGAGGTAGACAAAAGGAGGGAATAGAAAGAGAAAGAACAAAGCGGAGCACAGGGTGACATCTTCTGTAACTGGAGGCCTTTTTCATGCCCACCCACCTGTGCTCAAATACTTGTCGGCCACTTCTCAAATGATCACACAGCAGCTCACACAAATTACAAATGTTTGGCCGATGGCCCAGGCTTATTCCTAACCACCTCTTACTTACATTTAATTAGTCTATTTCTATTAATTTAAACATTGCCACATAACCCGTGGCTTACTGGTCCTTTATCATCCTGTTTCTTGGCTGCCTGCATATGTCCCAACTGTTCACTTCTTCACTGGGTCCTCAGTCTGAATCTCATCCCTAAACTTATCCTGCCTTGCCATTGGTTAAACAGCTTTATTATCAACCAATGAGAACAATACACATTCACAGTATGCAGGAGGACCATCCCACAGCATTTTCTCTTTCTGACTAATCAAAAAGGAAAGTTTTAAATTTACCATAGTAAAATCATACATAACTAAACAGTTATCAAGCAAGAATTACAGTTACAATATCCAGTCTATTTGTACTTGCAAAACCAGAGAAAACATTTAATTATCTATTCTTTTTTGGTGAGTCTGAAGTGTTATGTTAAATTTATCCTTTTATCACAACAGAGAAATTATAACTGTGACTATGTAGTCTTCAACTCAATCAAAGACTTCAGAAGGATGAAACGTTACCTAATGACAGGTACATCAGGCTGTCAGGACACATATCCAGAATTTCTCTATGACATTTGTGCATCCATTCTTGACCTAGCATATCTGACAGACCATTTCCAGAAATTGAAATATTTTCAAGGACTATCCTACTTTATCATGGCAAAGTTTGGCAGTCAACTTTCTTACATTTTCTGGTCCTATTTGGATAGTAACTGTCAGCAATTGAGGCAGGGACAGTTTCTTTGCACACATGTCTAGTTTTGTCATTAAAAATAAACTCCATATGGAGTATCTCTGATGCATTCTTTGAAGTAATTGGTGCTTCCAGGAGCAGATATGTCTACAGCGGACAAAAGTCTGTTATTAAAACATTTTAAATGCCATATGCTGAAGGTCTTTGAGGTATTGAGAGATTACCTATCTAATTAAAATATATCTTTGTATACATAGAAAACATAAATAACCTAAGTTTGACTATTATAAGTGACCACTAATCTGTATTTTAATTATATATTAAATCTTAAATGAGCTCTATAAACACAATATCTTAAACAAGAGTAAAAATATGCATGTAGTATAACAAAATTTAACAGTTGTTTTGGTTCAAGTGAATTCAACAGTATACCACTTTTTCATTATAATAATCTACCATTTCCTCATCATTTCTGTATTGTATTCCCTTTCTTCTTTATAAAGGGATTGAATTTGACTAATATCAACTTATAAATCCATTAACTGAGAACAAATGCTTATAGCCCATATTTTGGGAGTGAGAGTGTAGTTTTCTAAACAACTTCCTGTTGTTTGGAGGAACTGCTAATCTTTAAGGAATTCTGAGAAAATCAGGATAATTATTAAGTCTTCACTGGATAATTCTACTGGATCATTTTGATCACCAGCTTTGAAGCTGTTTTATATGCTGGATGGTCTGGTCTGTTTTTATTGGTGTCTGGTTCCCTTGTTCTGAAAACATATAAACTTTTAAAAATATAATACATACTGTATTAATTCAAACATAAACTAAGCATTGAGTACAAGCCAAAGATAATTTTTGTTTTATATTTGAACAGGTAATCATACATTACATACATTGTAGTTGCTTTAGAATTTTTTTCTCATGTCTATAATTAGGATTGTGCAGGAGGGGAGGGGTGTTCCTCCATCAAACTTTATTTTTCTTAACTTAGAATGTATCTAAGCCTCTCATGTTCAGTTGAAACAAAAACAACCTTTTCCCCAAAGACCATGACAGTTATTACTTATCCATTAACAGTCAAAAAATCCAAGGAGAACATAATAAAATGTAGAATCCAGACTCTCTGATTGTCGTCCATCTTTATGTGCCTTATTATAATTTTTTCATCATTCTACTTTATTTTTAAGAACTTTATTATTATGTTTAAAACATATAAATATTTCTACCCTTTCCTTATCTCCACCAAGTCATTGCATGTTTTTTAAACACACGGTGCCCTGCTTAGATGCATCTTTGTCTGGATCTGTTTTACTGTGTATCTTTAACCCCTTTTGTCTGCATGAACAAAAGCCCTAAATCTGCTGTGTGCTCTGTTCTGAGGTGTGTGAACTTTGGGAATCTGCCATGTTGGAGTTCACGCTGCATGCCATGGTCAGGAGATGCAAGTCACAGCCCTTGTGGGAATATAAAACTACTCTTGGCTCCATTTTTGTGTGCCTAGAAACTTTTTTAAGCTTTCTGAGTATTTATGTGCATGTAGGTGCCCTAAAATGATTGTATATGTAATCAAAGGCTTTTCTCCCACCTACCTGTTTTCAAATATCCGTCATCACTTTCCAAATAACCACACAGAGGTTTCTATTAATTATAAATGCTTGGGTAATGGCTCAGGCTTGGTACTAACTAGCTCTTATATTGATGAATGGGGGCTGAGGCCTTATGTAGGACCTTGTTCTAAGCCCCTCACTGATTCCAGTCCAGCTCATTCACTCCTATATCCAGGCTTCCTCTTTCTTGCCACATACCCTTTCTGGGTTTCCTATTCCCAACACTGTCCACTGATCACACAGCTGCCTCAGGTACCTGTGAGCTTCATAAGGCACCTGCCACTGATCCCACATTCCTTCCAACTTTCTCCTGGGTCTGAGCCATGAATCAGGTATCTGTTCCTTAGCACAGACTGAATTAATTTTTCAAGAACCAGAGAAATGAAACTAAATCTAAGTCTGGGCTGATTGAGAAATGGAAGAGGGAGGGGGAAGAGGAGGAAGTAGGAGGGAGAGCCTGGAGTTAGTAAGAGGGAAGGAATAGAGCAAAGGGAGCAAACTAAGCAGAGCACAGGGTGACAGCATCTGAGTTCACTGACTCTGCTCTCCCTACCACCATGCATTCTAGAGCCATAGAAAGAATCATTAG
>PVIH01025689.1:0-20193 GCA_004025045.1 Sigmodon hispidus | reverse complement strand
AGGGGGAAGAGACCTTGAATAAGGATATACAGGGATGGAAAAAAAAAATTCAGAGGGAAAGATGAACACAAAGAAAATATAGGTGTAGCAATCTTATTTGTATTTCTACCCTTGATAAGCCATGCTTATCATTCTTATCCTCTGTATAGTTATTGTTAACTCTTCCACATTTTAAATTCTTTTTACTGTGTTTTTTTTTGATAAATACAAAATAAAGAAGGAAAAAAAAAAGAGGGAATAAAGTTTACTAACAAATTTTATGTGTTTTTATACCCCAAGACCTTGTTTAAAATGCCAAATTTTCTTATAGGGGGTAAAACTTCTTCAGAGCATTTGGACTTTGGTGATAACACTTTCCTTTGATATGTTTGCATTTCAAAACTTTTTAAACATACTAGTCTGTCCTTTGGCCTTTTGTGGGAAAGTGTACAGACAAAGGCTCCATCACAGCATTTTGGACAATAGACTTAAGATTCTGTAAGATGGTGAAGCAGCTAAAGTACTTCCAAACATGGAGATGCTCTAGCCCTTCAATTGCTGCATTACCTCTCAAGATCCATGTGTCTGTGCAGTGCCTGAGGCACACAAATGTGTTGTGCTGTCATTCCTATAAAAGGGCAGCAATACACTTATTCATGGCATATATAATAAATGGAGAATGAGAAGAAATAGTCATATTACTGGCTTATGTAGTCACTATACTTGTTATTTTAGAATGAACTTCTTGTTATTGTAAAAACATGGCTCTGACCTCAAAGGAAATAAGACATGGTTTATTCTAGAAGAAAATAGGAATGACCTATAAACACTGACTTAAGTTACCACAAAAACCATGTTCCATAGTGGTGGTATTTTCATTGGGACTTTTTTAAAGTATCAGGGCATAGAATGTCATAAATCAAAAGTTTAAAAAAAATTGGTGGACACATCATGGAGGTAAGTTAGAGCAAAGCATAAAATCTCGGTTGTTGGTCTCAGATGCTGTCTGATAACTTTCTTAGGTTTTAGGTTGATAGAAGTTAAAGGTCTCTTGGTAGATTCCAAAAGCATTTACCTAAGAGTCATAGAATAGCTTTCAGATCACACACAGATTTGGGCAACCACTGCCCATTTAAGAAGATAAAGGCCTAAGTTCATGTGGCCCTGTCTCTATATCATTAAAACTCTCTACAATCACTGCAGTTCTAATCAGTTAATTAGTCCTGTTCAGTGTTGCTGAGATTTCTTTCTGGGAACTTCAGCTAACATACCTATGAAGAAAAGGTTTACTATAAAACAGTATGAAGCTTCAAATATCTTGTGTACTATATCTGTTGATCATATCAAGAGGTCACAAACCATCTAGACTTATTAAATACATCCTGTGATGATCTCACATTGACAAGATGGTCAGGAAAATGTTTGCCAGACACAGTCCCAATGTAATGCCACAGACAACAGCTATTACCAATCGTAAAGACTATAAACCAGTAGAGAATTAGGCCAGGGAACACACTGCCCAGCACATTTCCCACCCAGAAACTGCATAGGAAAATTGAAATGGCTTTCAGGGAGAGTCTGGGAGCAAAAAACCCTTCCCACAGCATTCTCCTAGATGTTACTGGTGCTAGAGTTTGCTTTTTTAAAGACACGTCCTCATTTTAATTATTTAGTGTTTCACTATTATGTAAAGCATTATCTCATTCCATGTATAAATTATAAAGTTTGGCTTCTTAGGATATTTTTTATTCACATTTCCCAATCACTAAAGAATTACTGTGGACTCACAGGGGATATGTGTTTCTTTCTAGTTATAAGCTCAAAGGTTCAGTGTATGTAAAAAAAAATTACAAAAATAGAATTTAAATGTCTAGAACAAATTCTACTGCCTTTTCTTCGCAGAAGAGAAATTGGGTCATTTTTCTATCATTCCTATATATCTATAGAGATGTGTGTATGTGTAAAATTCCATCATTTTCTAAGGTGCCCTCCTAAGTCTAAGACCCTAAGCAATTCATTTTTCCCTCCCTTTCACCCATGACTGAAAACATGTCTCTGTGTCTGTTTGTTTTGTTCTGCTTATTTTTGTCCCTTCTAATCTCTATCAGCCTGTCTGTGTTAATCCTGCTTAGGGGCCTTAACTCTCCAAGGTCAGGCATGAATATGGCACAGATAAAATGTAAAGTCAGCTGAGATTGTACAGCAACCTAAATCCACTTAAATTATATTTTAAGATATACTCTCTCCATTTTACTTAATATTGATTGGAATATATATTTACCTCTCTCGTCCCTGAAGGAAGCAAAAACCACACAGTCCCAGGGATTGGAGGGTGAGTCTCTTGAGAGCCTCTTAGCAGCTGGCATAGGCTGTGCTTGGTGGAGGATGCTGACTTGTCTGGCTTTGAGTTTCAATACTCAGAGCGGGAAGCTCCTTTAGAAATGGGAACATTATTTTCCTAAAATGAAAGTCTGAGTGGTATAGAAAAGTGTCTAAAGGCAGACATCTGGGGCAATTTTATTGTCATAGTCCTGGAAAACTGAGAGGTGGAATGGAGTCAGGAAGGATATAGCTGACATGTTCTATAATCCTGGTTACCATGGAGTCAATCCAATAGTTGTGTTACACACATGCATGTGTGTGTGTTTCTTTGTGTCTGTCTGTATTTTCATCGAGACCTGTAATATTGATGTTTTGATAATTTCAGAGTAAGCAGATCACTTTGCATTGACTCATATATGTAATGTGTTGCTTATTCTTTATACTAAGTATGTATTTCACAGGTGAGGCAAATGTGCCCTTTGTGTTGTCTGCCAAAGCAAACACTCTCTGAGCTGAGCCGTCAGCTGAGCATACTGCCTTTCACAGTGAAGATAGCCAGATATTTCACACCACCATTTCAAAAGGAAAGTGCACTCCAGCCTCAACCAAGAACAGAAGTGGTGTAACACCAGCACAATCACCCAATGTAAGAAGAACCCCAATTCTTAACAGTTGAGCTTTGCTGACCTAATAAAGTAATAGTAAGCAAGATAAAACATTAGTCAACATGTTGCAGAAGGCATTACTTAACCAACATTTTTTTAAAGTAAGCAAAAAAATAAACATAATTTCTCATGATCCATGAGAGTTATTAATAATTGTAATTTAGTGTATTTAATAGCTGAAAACTTTCCGTGTATAAAGCCATAAAGAATTCTATCGAACCTAAACACAGGCAAAGTTTTGCCAGCTTTTTAAAACTCCACCCTTTATGATGAACTTCTAATATCTCTGACACATTTGATTTCTTTTTTTCTTACTGTTAAAATACTCTCTCTAGTTTTCATGGAAAAATAATCATTTTTTTCAGGAACTTTCTTGCCAGAGGTCGAAGGAAACCAGAAAAATTACTTAAGATCCTGATGAATGAGCTATGAATGTTCAGATCGCATATGTGGAGGTTCAGTTGGGAGCTATCTGCTCTCCCATAGGGCAGGTGCATATGTATGGGTCAAGCACACAGTCTGAGCTCAGTTTGAGTTTAGCTTATTACATATTATACAAGAAACAGACAAACAAAATCAAGATGAAAGTGAGATAACCTTAGGTTGTAGCCAGAAAGTGAGTATAGCCATATATTACAGACTTAAAATAGGATTTCTAAGAGAAAAAGGTGCAGTTTCAGGACCCAAGAATGGAGACCTGGAGTTGTCACACAACGCTTTCTCTCCACCTCCACCTTCAGTGACATCATTTTTCTTTCTTGGAATCTACCAGAGTGGTAAGTAATATTTACAAGTTTACAGACTCTTCAATTGAAGGATTCTTAATCTGCATCTAGGGATGGTTACTTAACACCTGCCAGCAGATACTAGTTAATTATTACACATGCTTTATTTTAGTAACAGTTTTGACTTCTACTTTAGAAACTTATTTCATAAGTTACTTTGCTGAGATGTGAAATAAAGCGTTTGTACTTTCATGTAAGGGAAAAAGTTGAATGCACATTTTCTCACCAGAATTTCATGTTGAATTTAAACAGAAAGATGGAATTTACTTTTCTTCAGTCTAATTCTATCTGCTGACACCCTTAATATCAAATGGTCATATTTTTTCAGTACCGTAAACAGAGGATGTGATGTTCAGTCTGGGTACATCAAGAAACAAGCAAGCGCACTGTTTACACTGAAATGGCAGCTGAGGGTGACATGGAGTGGCTGAACTCCAGCTTTTGCTCTTTCCCATGCTCAGTTTCTCCTAATCATTATGTCTTCTCTGAAGTGCTGTAGGTAAATTCTCTCAGCCTACATCAGAGCATTGTCCTAGCAGGAATTTTATGTTTAATTTTGAAACATGCCACTCCTAGTAGGCAGCACCATTCCTGTGTGCAGCAGATCTCCCCCACTACACATAAACCATGGTATCTGCAGTTTCAAGACTGTGTTGATTCAGCAACTGAACTAGTCCATCAATTAACATGACAGAGTCAACAGATGAGATTTTAAAAGGATGCTTCAATCCTAAACAAATTGATTTCCAGATTCTCTGATTCTTTTCTTCATCTCTTCTTATTTTCTGGTTGCCTTTCCCTAAATGATTATGACCTTTTTTATTTCTCACAAAGGGCAAGAGGAGTTCCACACACATGGTCACAATCCAGCAACTTACACTTTACAGTTCTGCTGCAGAAACAACAGAAGTTCACATTGTTCAACTCAGATTATACCATCAAAAATCTGTCAGAGCACAAGAGGATAATAAAAGTGCTGAGACTTCAAGTTTGGGACATAGCTCCGCCCAGTAGCTCCTACAGCAAGAAGCATGCCAGATCCCCCTTCAGGCCTGCCCACAGGAGCAAGCATCTCTATAGTTCAAGTCTTTTTGTCCCTCCCTGAAAAGTTCAAAGATACTGGGCCAGAGACTGGGCTCACTCATTTAGGCTGTATGATGATGACATGTCATAGTCGAGCAGTGACATTTCAGTTTCCTTCTTTCCGATTTATATGCTCTCCTTTTTTTTCTTAACTAATTTTTCTTGGGGAGGATTTCCAGCTCTGTGTGGAACAAAACTGAAAGTTGGCAAAATTGTCTTATTCTAGGTCCCAGTGTGAATGTTAATCATCTAGAAGCTGGGTATTATTGTTTAGAAGATCTACTTGCATTGCTTATGCATTCATTCATTTTTTTCTTTGGAATTTTTCAACCTTTTATTGCATGTGTATTATTTTCCTAGGCACTGTGCTGGGCACTAGGAATAGACTAGGTTTGGTATTTAAGCAGAATATATATATAGCCACACTGATGTTTTAAAATTATCAGTCCTAATTGGTCGTTGGCTCTCCTATATTGATGATTAATATCGTATCACCTTTGATTGTAAAAGTATGTAAACTGAGTTTCAGGCTGCAAACAGTATACAGTGTGATAGAGAAGCTAGTCATAAAAACAAATAAATATGAAACTGCCATTCTCTGAATGGCTGAGATTTATTCTGAACTTTTAACTTTGCTTGTTATTTATTTATTGGTGATATTTGAAGTTAAATATAGGACCTTGAGGATATTAGGCAAGCAGTCTATAACAGGATATGAAACACAGTGCTTTAGACATCCTAGGCAAGTGTTTTATTACTGAGTTAGGTTCCCACACCTACATCTTGAATTTTTCTTCTTTTTAAAAAAATATTTATTTATTTTATGTGAACTGGTGTTTTACCTGCATATATAACTATGTAAGGGTGTCAGATTTTGAAATTATAGACAGTTGTTAGCTGCCATGTAGATGCTGGTAATTGAACTCAGGTCCTCCAGAAGAAAAATCAGTGCTGTTAACTGATGAACCATCTCTCCAGCCCACATCTTGAATTTTCATTGTTAAAAAAATGAATTCATCCAGGAAGAAAACAAGAGTCTACTACTTTAATGACCAGGACTGGCAAGAGCTCTCTGACCAACAAAAATTTCTTGCTCTAATAAATTCTTGGAAATGACTTCTTTTCCCAGGGTTTGTTTATTCACACATGCTTGACTAACTGTGTAATGAGAAAGAGAAAATGCTAAATGACTGGAGAGGTTCTTTCCTTTTCCAATTATCTCTATGATGAATTGTCCTGCGACTCTGAAAACAAACGTCTTCTAAGAACACACTGAGTGCTAGACAAAGTAGAGGCTAAAATATAAGATTACACAGATGTGGCTCCTTTACAAAACCTTGGATAGTAAGCATGAGTGAGCACAGAGAATGTGTGTTGAGAAATCTGAGTCTTAGTGAACTCTTTACCTCATCAGATTTTCAATGAATTTTCTAGGAATCAATTCTTAAAGTGTTACTGAAAAAAAATATAGAATAGATATTTTAATCTCCCTTCCCACTACATTTAATTGACACTATGGCTGATCAGGATTTTTCCAGAAGGTAAGGCTGAAATAAGTGATACTTTATTCAAGTCAGTCTCTTTATGATCTTTTGATCAGTTAACAAATAAAAGAGGGAGAGAAGAAGGATAAGAAAGAAAAGAAGGAACTAGAGGAGAGTAATATAAAAAAAGTGAAAGTAAAGCATTTCTTTGACCTACTTTTTTAGGATATTAGACTCTCACTTTCATTTTTTTTTTCACAAAAGGCATTGGCCATTTCATATTGCATGTGCTTTTCACTATTTAAATAGTACCTTGTTTATTTTATAGGCATCAGTAGCCATGAGTCACCCTGTACATTCTACACAGGTCCTGTAGGTCTTTAAAGAGCTTCCAGTTCTGGTATCATGCACATCAATGAGCACATGCAAGCTACTTAGCAGTCTTGGTGGCAAAATGACATGCAAAATTGCAAGTGCTAATGTCTGAATGGGAGTTTGGAGGTGCCCTTTCCCATCTCAAACACTCTTGTAAAAGGTAACTTGGTGAACACGAGATTTCTAGTTAAGCTATTTAAAAGAGAAATAGCAATCCACTGATTACAGGTCATAAAATGCTTGCAATGAAGTTCCATGTTAGTAAGTTTAGCTTCAAATGCCACAGAAAATTGATTTCCAAAAGATATTTCTTCTCTCCCATTCCTAGCCTAGGAATAAAGTACCTGTCTTAGTGGTAATATGAAGATAATTTGTGAGTTCCCCCAAATGTAACATCTAGAGGCATAGCTGCATTGAACAACTATCAAGCATCACTGAATGTACCCATTTAAGTAAATATTTTATATTAACTACTTTAACTCATTATATATTACTTATATGAACTAGTGACGACAAAATAAATAACGGTGGTAGTGTATTATAATATAAATATATCTTGCACTCTAAGAGACTGGAATTTTGCTAGACCTCACAGCCAGAGTTAATATTACCCCTTGAGGTCATTTAAGACTTAAAACTGATATCCTACTATGTCCTCAGCCTGTTAATAGAACTAACATTACTTGTCTTGGATTTCCAGTATAATCAACTTTTATTACCTAAGCCAATGCATAACTGTAATCTTAAAATATATAATCTTTTATCTACCTCAAACAGAGAGCATTGCATATGCATTTTATTAATCATTTTTAGAAACAAGAAATAGACTAAAAGTATCCTCATAAAATGAATATTCACTATCAATGCTGAAACAGCATTCGGGAGTTGCTTGATTAATGTTTGTTTCTTATCTGGGTCAGTTGGAGTCAGTGACTTAATCCCTTGTAAAACTCTTTTAAAGATTTCTGTTAAGCATCCCTCCACTCTTTCTTCATGTGATGCTCTCTGTGCTGTCCATTGAAAGAAAGAGCAAAGCCCTTTGTTAGGGGTACTCACACTGAGAGTCACACAGTAACAGGGACAGGGACAGATTCTCAAGACAGCATTCAGGCAGGCAGATTCCAGCTCATATAACAGATACATGGGACAACAAACAGCACAGGGAGAAGGAATTGGAGCATTCAAATCTGGGCCTGCTCTGGTTTAAATAACACCAAGAAAAAGTGCTGTGAAGTCCTTGCTGTGAGCCACACACATTATTGATGGTATGCTTTATTTTTAATGCATTAAAACATATGCATTTACATTTTTAAGTAGACATGAGCAAAAGGAGTTTAAAATCCTCTTAAACTGCCTCCATGTCAGTTACTAGACTCTTCCTTGTCTTATCATCTTCTTTTCTTTAAAATAAAACTTGGCATGTATTTATTTTAAGGTCAGTTTCTTTACCCCTAGTTCCTACATGCTCTGATTCAGTCTCCAGCCACCTCGGTTGAGGACCAATAGAATCTTATGTGACCAATATTCAGTTTCTCATAGATGAATCACTAATATTTTATTTGCATTATTATACCATGAAGAAAGTTTCTTGCTTGCTTTTACAAGTAACACTTGACTTCTGCACCCAAAGATACCCAATTCATTCATGAGACAGATTCTGCCAACTGTCTGTCCTCAAATTGAATGTGAACTGTCCACTTGTCCCCTCACATGCACAGCCCTCCACCTAGTGTGTTGGTATTGTCAATCAATAAATACCTGAATCAAGATGTGAATGAAATTCTATGTAATTCATACTTGATTTTGCTGAAAACGAGTATTTAAAACCTAAGTGATACCAGAGGACTATAATCTTGAATGTCTAGGAAGATACATATTTTATCATTTCTTTCAATGAATAACGTAGGAGCATGAAAGGTGGGGGAGGGGGCCAACCTTTTTCTTCCACTTGCTTCTAGTGATGTTTTAAGAATACAATGATATTCTCATGTCTGATTCCTAGAATGTAAATGTTAGGCTCTAATAGGGTTTTTAAAATCTCTTTGGCACAGCCATATCTGAATATGACAGCAAAAGTCATAAAACCAGCACAGCTGCTTGGCAAGGATCCAGAAAAGCTGAGCCACATGACGGCCACCATGCCATCTTTGGTTTTCATCCCCACCTGTAGCATATTTGAGTCACTTTTAATATTTTAAATTTGTGGATATTGGATTGATAAAAATCTTTCTTATGAATTATTTATGACTTCTCTCAGGAGTTCTGCTTCTAAGCTTCTCTAGGACAGTCCTAAACACACTCTTCCCCCTGCTTTTTTTATTTTTTTTAATTTTTTTTAACTTTATGTATTTATTTGCCTTGGTGTTTGCCTGGAACTGGAACTATAGACAGTTGTTAGCTGCCATGTGGGTGCTGGGAATCGAACCCGGGTCCATCTGGAAGAGCAGAGGATGCTCTTAACTACGGAGCCATCTCTCCAACACCTCCCCCTGCTTTTTATTATACCTTGGAGGTTGTGGCATACATAAAGAAGCCAGAGGTCTCTTTATTAGGCTATGAGATATTTTTGAAATATCTGTCCCTGTACTTACTCAGAAACAAGATAATCAACTCAATCTCAAACTCAAAAAAGTCAACAAGATTTATGAGCTAGGGAAAGGAATTTTACAAAGCTAGCCTAAGTGCCTGCTTTTTAGAAGAGAGAGCTTGCTGTCTACGACAGGCATGTTGTGCTACCAAGCTGTGGCTTAGGGAGCATCGCAATGTCATGCTCTGTCTTATTCTCTACTTCGAGGAGAATATGCCTGATGAGCCACAACAGAGATTCATAAGCTTCTGTCTGATTACACAGGTAGGGTGCAGTCCTACCACAAATCGCTGCATATTGTTACTGACAAGCTTCCATCTGAAGATATGATGAAATGCAGCCTTAGAGTTCTCTGTAAGCTTACTGTGGAGCCCGCATCAAAGGAAGCTTCATTTCAAAACACTTGTCACTGTGGCTTTGCTAGTAACAGAATGCGCCTTGCCCCAGTCTTTGATTTTTGTCTTTTAAATGATCTGTCATCTCCTAGAACATCTGTAGACTGTGTTGGCTCAAAGAAGCATGCGTTTGTCTGTAAAATACTTTACATTCCAAATATTCCTAATCTGGGTGTATACAAAATATAAGTTGTTTTTAAAACTTTCACGAAGTTTAGTTAAATGCCCTAATTTTTATTAATAAAGATCTGCATAAAGATCATCACCTAGTGATTCATTTGATTGATATCTTTGGTTCGATTGGTTTGTTTGTTTGTATATGTATGTGGAGGTAAAAGGCAGGTGTTAGAAATTTTCTACCTACATTATTCATTGAGCAGCATCTCATAGTGGACCCAGGCTTTGCCATTGAATCTAGTTTTGCTTGTCAGTTTGCTTCAGGGACTCTAGTCTCTGCCTTGGGAGTGCTGTAATTAGAGGGAAGCCACCTAACTTTTAGATGGGTGCTGAGGATCTGAACCCTGCTCAACATGATTGGGCAGCATATACTTTACCACTGAGCCATCTGTCCAGTCTTAACATAATCTGATTCTTTTTAGCTCCATCTCCCAATATGTACTTTTTTTATTACATATAGCTAACTGACTACCGACTGCAGGAAGAATAGCTATTTATATTTTATTTTTACTCCAGTTTAATGACAAATATTTTGCATATAATTTTATTCTTTTCATAGCTTTTTTTTTACTAAACAAAAAAAAACTTAAATGGGTCATTTCTTGTTTTGCATGGCTTACAAACATATAAAAATAATTTTCTTGATTTTTAGGCTTAACTTTCAAAGGAATATTCCCTTCACAACCATACCTGTATTAGTGGAAATTTTGTTTAAAAAATATCAAATTTCAGAAATGAGGATGGTGTCAGTGGCTACAGCTGGGTGAATTTGGAAAGGCGGGTACATGCTGATCATAGATACATAGCCAGAGCTCCTTTGACCACTAAGTTTTCTACATGGTACCTTTAGATTAAGATTAAGATAGAGTCCATGGCTCTCCTGTTTGTCTTTTAGGTACAAGAGAAATATGACCATGAATCTAATCTGTTTGTGAGCATGACTATAAAATAAAAATACTGTTCATTCCTTTAGATAAATGAAGAATAAATGAAGTGATATGTTGTTCAAAGCATGCATACATTCCCAACAGATGCTCAAAGATCATACAAGCTTCTTCTAAGCTACTTTCTTGGTACAGCACAATCTTGATGAGGAACGTAATATTCTTCCTCATGATGCTGTGCAGAGCAGAGTAGAGTTGATCTGGGTTGTCAGAGTGCCTGCTGAAACCTGTCTCTTCTCGGGGAAAAATGTACAAAATAAAAACAATAACAAAAATCTCCATTTGAATAATTTTCACTCTTCATTTCTAGAGCATTTCAAACTACATTTTCTCATCTGTCACTAGCTGGGACTTTCACTGGAGTCACATTCACATGACTGGTATTCATCTGACTGGATCCCCATTGTTCAGACAAAGTTAGCTTCTGACCAAATGACCCAAAGTAGCCTTCAGTACTGGCTAGTTCTTTGACTTGTTTGTTTTTTGCATCCGTGCGTCTGTTTCCCTCCACCAGACTGTGCGTTTCCCAAGAGCAGCAATTTTTTATGCCTGTGTCACTGAATCTCCATATGTTCCACAACTTACATATTTAGACGAGAACAGCATTAAAATATTTTTTGTGTGTATAGTTAGATGAAAGGCCATGTTTTGACACTAACATGCAAACATCTGCAGGTCAGCCATTGAGTTATTAACAATGACCTACTCTTCTCTATTTGGGGTTGTAAAACAAACTTCAATAAAATTTTTAAATCAATGAAAGAACAAAAGCTTCATTTAGCGTGTGGTTGAGAGTAGTCACAAACAATGAGTCAGTGGTTTAGGAAATGTTTTCCAGCATCAGCTCCAAAATAAAGCAAAATGGAGTGACCATAAGATAGAAGAACCTCTCAAACCAGGGATCAGCAATTACAAAATTACATGCTTCCTTGATAGCTGGATGCCATCTACCAGGACATGGAATTTTTAGTCTCTCCTTTTGTCCATCAAATCTGTACTTCTTTCTTAAAACATCTTGCTCAATTCATGCTTTCAACACTGATGGATGTGTGTTTCTCAAGAAACTAGAAATTTAAAAAATTCTGACATATTTTAGAATCACCTTCTATTCTTCACTGTACAGATAAAGACCAGGAAACAGAAGAAGACAGAGCAGCAGAAGTCTAACCAATAGTTCTGTGATTGATCCAAGATCCAGCCCTTTGAACCTTGAAAGTGAAGCCAGCAGAAATAACATCTTCCACCACCTGCTCTCTATCCCTGTCTTCTTGAGGTGTGATATTCATGGTGGCTGAATGGTAGATCCAGGCCCATGTTACCTCTTTGACTTCTCCAGGAGTGTGCAAATTCTATCTACCCTGAAGTAGACAGCCTTGACTATGGCAGGCCTAAGCCACTAGTTGAATACTTTCTGCTTTTTACATTTGCTGGATGAAAGAAGAAGGCTACACATTTTAAACATGTTTGTTTCATAATCATCAACACGCTGAACATGTTAAATAATATTATTATTTATCTAAGACTTTTAACTTGTGCTTTCTAGTTTTTTTTTAAAAAAAGAAAGGACAAGAAAACTTAGGAATTTTTTTAACCTAATTTTGGCATTCCAATTATATAAAGGAGAAACGGAATTTTGTTCCCAACTAAGCTGACAGTCTGAGCAATTAACCGCTGAGTTCCTCTGTCACCAGCAGACCCCAAACTCAATAGGAATTGTCTGCAAATTTTTCAGATACAATATGAGATCTAGAACTGATTTCCCCTTATCATAGATATCAAAGTTGGTAGATATATATGGTAAATAAGTCCTTCAAGAGCATAAAATGTACAACAGCTTAATGTTTTAGAGGAACTCATAGATTTCATAGTGTCATTCCCAGCACAGGTATACAGGACTAGCCTTTCCGTTTCCATTTGTTGCCACTAGAGGGCGAGTTGGTTATGCAAACATCGCGTGTGCAAGAGAAATTACAAAAGGACAATAAACCAGAATTGGGATTTCACTGAAAGCATTGTACAACAGTCGTTCACTGTTGGAGCATGCCTTTCCACTTCTGTCTTTCCTTACTTCAGAGAAAACAATGATGGCTACCTTTCCAAATTAAAGAAAATTTGAGTAATAGTCTCAGAAAGTTTGAGTTCTCAAAAATTGTATTATATGTAATTGGAGATTTTAACAACATCAGAGTTGATAAATGCAACATCTATTTCCTCTAACAGGAAAATATTTTCTCAACTAGAATCTAAAATATTTAATCTTTTCTAATTTTCTTCAATTAATCTGTAGTAATCATATGGCTTTGAATTGCCAGTTACATCTTCTTGATATCATGTGATCAGCTAATATGAAGATGTTCTAAAATTCAGCAAAGTTCAGCCAACCAGTACAACTCAAGACTATCACATTTGTTAAAACCAAGGAAGACAATAGAAGTTGTTATGCCCGAGAGAGATCGGTATAAATGTGATGTCAAAATGGATTGTGATATCCCAGGTAGAGTATGTAACAGAAAAATAGCATTATATAGAAAAGAGAAAGACCAAAATAAACTTTAATATAGTAATACTAATGTAATCCACATTAATGTGTGTATATCTTTGAGTGCTGGTCTTCTACCCTCCTGATGATCAGGAGTCAGCCACAGTATGTAAAGGTCAAGATCTTTGGAGCTGTTTAAATCTGCAACCTTCTAAGTGATACAGAAGACAGGGAGGTACAACGTCTAGTGAGTAGAAATTAACAGGCCATCCTTTTCTCTGAAGTTGTCTGATGTATAGAATCACCATCATTTTATGTTCAGCAGCTTCAAAGGTCCGATAGAGCCACTCACTATTTAGCTAACTATTACTCTCGCCTTTTATCTCATTCCATCCAGAAATAGGACAACCCCCAATTATGCTCAATTATTGCAAATTTAGTACAGAACATAATGTACATTCCCTACAAAATGTTTAAAACACATTAATAAACTCAGAGCTCATTTATGCAGTCCATGAAAAGTTTTACTTCCATGAAAAGTTATACTCTTAAAAAATATATATATTCTTAGTTGAAAATACAAAGACTATTTGAAGTTTAATTGGTTTTTTGATATCAGATTTCAAGACTTCATTTCCAAGACAGAAAAAACTGGTTATTTCTTTGAGATAGTTTTTAAAGGTTTTATTGTTGTTTGTTTCAATTCTTTAAATAGTGACTTAAGGTTTCAGAGATGGGAATAGTTTAGGGTCAGACACGTTGGCATTACAGATAAAAGGCAATGGGGAAGAAGGGTCTTTGGAGGTTCTCTCAAGTCATTTTTTATCTTAAATCATCAAGAAATTCACTTAATCTGTAAATGAAAACAGATCCTAGAAATCTGTTTTTCAGCACTACCTGCAGGTGCTGGAAATGCCTCTTTTATAAATACAAATCTGCTAGGTTTTCCAATGTGACTAAGCACAGTATTGGTTTCTTATGTTTATGATCTCTTGTAACACCTGACTCTGGTCAACACAGATCCAATTCCTTTCAGTCCTAGAGTTCACAAGAAGCCTACAATAGGCTCACACCAACTTGGACCACCTTTCTGCAATGTGATTACTTAGCATTAACACCAAAGTGTGATGGAAGTTAAAACTTATGAGACTTCTAGCAATAGAGGATATGGAGCCTGAACCAGCCGTCTCCTGTAAGCCTTAACCTGTCCATTGAAGAAAAAGTCTCAATTCTAGAAACCCTGCTTGCTTTCTTCACAATAAAGGATGTGTTCAGCATGCAACATAAAGCATAGCAGACAGACATTAGCTGTTTCCTCCCTCACTCCAGATGCAATAGACCACAGTGTTGTTTGTGCAGTCAGTAGATGTCATCTCTAGGATTACAGTCATTCATAACTTTGCTCTTCTAGCTTCTCTCTGTAAAAAAATTTCCAGAAACTTCTTTTGTTAATTGTCTACCATGCTCAATGTTTATTTGAATATCCTGTACATTTTTATTGCATACTTTCTATCTAGAATGTAGTGTGATGCTCTCCGATCCAGAGGTTCCCAGTGGAAAATTATACATATAATTATTTTGAATATTTGTATAGAAAATGTACATTATTTGTGGTTTTATGGTAATGATGTTTTGCTAGATATAAAACTTCAAGTAGCTATTTTTCTTTGCCACTTTAGTATTTATTTAGCAAATATAAGCCCAAGAATAATCCAGTGATTGTCAATGTCTTTTAGTTATTTGGGAGATTTAAGAATTATTCTTATTCTTGTTATCAGCCTAATCATTAAACATATAGGCCTATATAGACTGACCTTCTACTGAAGAATAAATGCAGTGTTGATTTTAGCTAATGAGCTGTAAGAACCATTTGAATATATGATCTTACTCTGCTGCTGTCTTTTCTGATGATCTGCTTCCTGGCAAAAGATAGATTATTAAATTTAATCCAAAAATCAGCTGTTAATCTCGAAATACTTTACATTGATATAGATTTTGGTTTATTAATACAAATTTAAGGTTAATTTTGTTATGCTATATATATTTACTTTTGTTTAAGGTATGATGTTTATGTAACTCATTCAAAATTATAATATATAATTTAAAATACAAATTAATAGTCATCTATAATAACCAAACTTATAGTCATGCTAGGTAGATGTTTTTTTAGATATACAAAGATATATTTCAATTAGGTAGTCTTCAAACACTTCAAAGACCTTCAAAATCTGAAAAGACCTTCAAAATATGACATTTAAAATATTTTAAAAACTTAAACTTCTCTAGACAGTGAGACAGATCTGCTCCTGGCAGCACCAGTCTACTTCCAAAAAAAAAAAAAAAAAAAAAAAAAAAAAAAAAAAAAAAAAAAAAAAAAAAAAAAAAAAAAAAAAAAAAAAAAAAAAAAAAAAAAAAAAAAAAAAAAAAAAAAAAAAAAAAAAAAAAAAAAAAAAAAAAAAAAAAAAAAAAAAAAAAAAAAAAAAAAAAAAAAAAAAAAAAAAACTTGTTCTTATAGTAACTGCTTAGCAATATGCTGTATAAACTAGACATACAAGATCCTTAAAAAAGTGTCCTCTATAAACTTTGAGAAAACAAGTCAAAATAACAAGTCAAAATGGTCCTTTGAGTTGCTGACTTGCAGAAAAAAAAATCAAACAAACAAAGCAAAACAACTCTGTGAGACATCCTTCAGGACACAAGGTGAAGAAACTGACAAACTATGCCAGAATGGGCAGAGCAGATCTTCAGATTTCCTGCTTCACTGAAAGGTCTGCCAGAGACTCTAGGCCTGTAGGCTAAAGATGGATGTACCACTATTTTACAAAGAACTTTCGGTGACTGTCCAGACAGACAGATGTCATTTCTGTCATTTCTAGATTTTAAAAGTTGCTTATACTTCCTGTTTATTTAGTAATATTATATACTTCTGTGGTCTTTGATGTAGTTAAAGATTAGATAGATATAAATATAGTTTTTCTTAGTTATTTTAACAGGTATATTAGATATAAAATTTTAGACACACAAAAATAAAATAATTGATAAAATATTTTCTTTAATTTTACTAAATACAAATAAACTAGATATTATAACTATATTTCTTGCTTGATAGCTGTTTTGTTATATATATTTTTCCATGTTAAAACTAAAACCTTCCTTTTTGATTAGACAAAATAGGAAAAGTGATGTGAGATGTCTTTATGCTGTGAATAAAGGACTGTTTTGGCCTATGTCAGCACTTAGAAGTAGGCAGAGAAATCAGAATACAGATAGGGGAAGGACAGTAGAGTCAAAAGAGATGTTATCTAGCCACCCTTGACGCAACAGGTAATAAAATAGGTAAGCCATGGGTCACACAGCAAAACAGAGTAACAAAAATAAATTAAATTAAGATAAAAGAACTAGCTAGCAATATGCCTAAGCCATAGGCCAAGCAACAAAAAAATTACTATAAGCATTTATGTGTTTCTTTGAGACTTTAAAATTGCTGGTCCAGAAAAGCAACAGTGGGCAGGTCTGAACTATAAAACTAGTCCAAGTCAAAAGACCCTGTTCTACAGCTGTCTCTTTCACGACTCTTTCAACTCAAGTGTTTTCTATGATTGCACTTGAGTTATGCCTCAAAACAATAATCAGTATCAGAGAGCTTATTTTAAATGCAAACAACTGTGTGCATAGAGCATATTACCACTTACTAATTAAATATGCAAATGATTCTATTGCAGTTTTTAGAACCATCTGGAATGTGCTACAGAAATTAAGTAAATTTCTTTTATCATAACTACATGATTTATAAATTCTTACTGTTGATAAATTATTTCTAAATTGTTGCTAAAGAGAAGACTACATGATCATGTTAAAATTCAAATAACAAAATAAGCTTTGTCCCTATTCTGAAATGATTATTTTAACTGTGGTCATGTTTTATTTTATTACTTCTATGAAATTCTTTCCTTGAGAAATCAGATGCATATGTTTCAATAGAATCAGTGATGAGACAAAACAACTTCACTTTTCTAGCATTGATCAAATGAAGTAACTATCCCAATAGAAAAAAGCCAGGAGAGATGAACTATGTTCAGCAACAGTGTCCTGAGCATCATTCAGAATCTAATTACGATGTAGACATGTGCTCAAAGAGTTGTGCTTCTGGATCAGGCTGGAGTCTGCCTGCCATGCTCATAGGTCTAAGTTCAATCCACAGCACTTCAGTTCCTGTCACTTACACTGACACACATGAGACACACGCTTCTAGAAGAAAAAGGAGTGAGTGACAGTCTACCATCTCACATCCTTCTTATAGCATATAGGGCTTCAAAGCTTCTGAAATTAAGTCTGCTCATTCAATTATATATTTTTTCATGCAGAAAAAAAAATTGTAAAACATGAACTTGAAAGTACATTCAGAAGAATATATGCTGGGATGGAGTATTTTTTAACATGCATGATTTTACTAACATAGGATTAGATATAAATTTGTGTTGTTTTATATATAAAATACAAGCTGAGAAAACATTTAGACCAAACAAGTTAAAATACAATAATTTAATGATTAAGTATTAGAAAAGAAAGAGAAAATGCATAAAGACAAGTATTGTTTTAGCTATATGATTTTAAAAATTAGAATTTATTTTATAGTTAATATCTTGACAAGAATAATTTCTTTTTCTATTATTATTATTTTTTATTTATGTTACATAACAACCACAGTTTCCCTCCTTCCCTTCTCTCCTCTTACTTTCTCCCCCCACCTCCTTTCTAACCTCTGCATCCACTCCTCAGAAGGGGTAAGGCTTTCCATGGGAGTCCACAAAGCATGACATATCAAGTTGAGGCAGGACCAAGATTCTCCCCTTGCATCAAAGCCCAGCATGAGCTGTCATGCACTAGGGTTAGATCCTTGTCCCGCTGCTAGGGGTTCTACAAACAGACTAAGCTACACAACTGTCACCCCCATGCAGAGGACATATGTCAGTCCCAGGCAGATTCCCTAGATGCTGGTCTAGAGTCTGTGAGCTCCCAGTCAGCTGTCTCTGTGGGTTTCCCTGTTATAATCCTGACCCTCCTTGCTTATATAATCTCTCCTTTCTCTCTTTAGCTGGAATCCCTGAGCTTAGCTCAGTGCTTGACTGTTGATCCACAAGAGTAATTTTTTTTAACTTTCTCATTATTTGTATTTACTTTCTCTCATATTTTGTCAGTGAACATAAATATTTTTTAACATATTTAAAACACATAAGGCAGTCACCCCTTATTAGAACAATGGATAAATCATGTAAAACTTATGTTTCCTCTCCCCATTTAGACATTTCTATCATAAATGGTTTACAACATAAGAGGAACAGTCTTCACTGACTACTTTACGTCTTGAGTAGTGAAATGACTAAATGAGATTGTGTGACTAAAGCCCTTTTTGAGGCAAGTGCTACTAATACTCTTCTGGATGTTTGATCATTTGTACAGGTCTACATAGCAGCATCAGAATGATGTTCTTGTTTCTTCTTCCAGAGATATCCCTGTATTTATGGCAGAACAAATTAAAGCCCACACAAACAAAGATACTTCACCCGAGACAAACAAGTAGCAAATGGCAGAGAAGAACACAAAGATTTCCTTCCCAGGGCATGTATGACATGGTAGAACCTGCAGGATAAGCATAAGACATAGCTTCTTCTTTAAAGGAACCTGAACTTTAGTTGGAGAGATGATTGACACCACAAATGCAACTTGCGTGTGTGGTAGATAGCACACAGTCTTGGAACAAGACTGACTTTGCTACTTGAAAAACCTGCTTCCTTGAATTCACTAAAGACAGATGCAATGCCTGAAAGAAAAAGTGTTTTGACTGATCAAAGTAGCTGTCACAGACATATGCTGTCAGGAAATATAAGAAGATTTGATATGGAGACCATCTTGTAGTTCAGACTTGTCTCACTCCAAAAACATCACTTCTATAGTACCATGTGTCTCCCTAACAGCCTGCAGCACACAGCATAGTAGGCTATGCCCCTGAGGAATGTATTAGTTTACCTCAGTACTGAGCCTCTGGAAGGACCTATTTAATGATGCATCTAAGGCACACAGACTGGCCGTGCTCTTCCCAGTGACCTCAAGCTCTATTCTATGTAAAGCCACTAGCAGGCGATTAATATTCAGCTGGACTGTTAACTAGGACACTAAACTAGGAAAAGGATTTGCAGTCTGTTAATGTTTTCCTAAAATCTTGTTAAGTAAGAATGAAAGCCATCATTAATAGGTGCCATATAAATTAGGTAGTGTAATTAGCCCTGCAAATGTTTACCTGTGTAAAGGTTATCTTTCACCTCTTACTTTTCATTTACATAATTGGGTGCATTGGATAGACATAGCCAAGGGGAACATTGGAGAACTGTACTGTGCTATTGGTTAGTCAAACAGAATTGGTGCACTCCTGACAAGGCACTGTACATTAGAAAAGCACTGGGAATTAAAATCATCTGGTAGAAAAAGAATCGGAAGAGCAAAAGCAAGCTGTTGCACCTTGCCCTTTGAGGACAAGTTCATGTACATAAAACCCACTCATAAAACTTGGCACATATGGGCTCTGTCAAACAGGCTAGCTCCAATGAAGAAGGTAACCACAGCTTCTCTCCTAAGCTTTTACCCACACCCACACCACCCCACACACTACCCCGTTTATTTCAACCCTACTTTTTTTTTTCCTTCTTTATTTTGTATTTATCAAAAAAAACCACAGTAAAAAGAATTTAAAATGTGGAAGAGTTAACAATAACTATACAGAGGATAAGAATGATAAGCATGGCTTATCAAGGGTGGAAATACAAATAAGATTGCTACACATATATTTTCTTTGTGTTCATCTTTCCCTCTGAATTTTTTTTTCCCTGTATATCCTTATTCAAGGTCTCTTCCCCCTCCCAA
>PVIH01025688.1:0-20187 GCA_004025045.1 Sigmodon hispidus | reverse complement strand
CATTTAGTCTGAGCTTGTGTCTGTCTTTGAAGTTGATGTGTGGTTCTTGTATGCAGCAGAAAGATGGATTCTGCTTTTGTATCATGTTAGAGTATGTCTTTTCATAGGTGAAATGAGTCCATTGATATTAAGGGATATTAATGATCAATGACTGTTGTTTCCTGTTATTTTGGGTTAGTACTTTGTGTATTTCCTACTTAGGAGTTTTTCTTCTGTGGGATTATCAGTTGTTTGTGGTTTCAAGGGTGTTTCTGGTTTCCTTAGGTTGTCAATTTTTCTCTAGGGTTTTTTGTAGGGCTGAATTTATAGATAGGTATTGTTTAAATCTGATTTTGTCATGATATATCTTGCTTATTCTGCTGGGTACAGTTAGCTGGATTGGCATCCATGTACTTTTAGTGTCTATATAATGTCTGACCAGGTCCTTTTTGCTTTCGTTGTTTCCATTGAATAGCCAAGTGTCATTCTGATGCATCTGATTTTATAGGTAATTCGGCCTTTTTCCTTTGCAGCTCTTATTATTTTTTTCTTTGCTCTTTAGGTTTGGTCACTTGATTATTATATGGTGGGCAGACTTTTGTGTTTGTGTGTGTGTATGTGTGTGTCTAGCCTATTTGGTGTTCTGTAGGCTTCTTGTATCTTTATATGTATTTCCTTTTTTAGGTTGAAAAAGTTTTCTTCTATGATTTTGTTAAAAATATTTTCTGTGCCTTTTAGCTGGTATTCTTCTTATTCAATTCCAATTATTCTCCATTTTGGCCTTTTTATGGTATCTCATATTTCCTGGACATTTTGTGTTATGATATTTTTTGTTTCTGGGCACTTTTGGGGCTGTTGGTTAGGACCTGACCGGTGGCAGCTTTTGTCCCCCAAAGAAATGAATCAGACACTTATATTACCTTCATACTGTTTGGCCCATGTCCCATGCACATTACTAGCTAGCTCTTTCATCTTAATTCAACCCATTTCTTTTAATCTATCTGTCACGTGTCCTGGCCCGTGGCTTACTTGGATTCATTACATCTTTCTTTTTTGGGCTCGGATGGAGACTGACTAACTCCACCCTCCTTCTACCTGTCTGTCCTCTGATGCTCCACCCACATATACAGTGCTACACATAGGCCAAAACAGCTCCTTTATTTACAGCATACAGAGAACAATTCCACCACAATTTTTGGTTTTGGTGTTTTCTTTAACTGATATATCTATTTCTACTATTGAGTCTTTTACTCTAGAGATTCTTTCTTCCATCTCTTGGATTCTGTTGGTTATGCTTAAATCTGTGTTTCCAGTTCTTTCTTTCAGGTTGTTTGTTTCCAGCTTTGTCTCAGTTTGTGCCTTCTTTATTGCTTCTATTTTAATTTTTAATTCCCAAAATGTTTTTTTCATCTTTTTTCCCTTGGTTTCCTTTGTTTTCTTTCAAGGATTTGTTCATCTCTTCCAATTTTTTGTTTGTGTTTTCTTCTATTTCTTTAAGGGAGTTTTTTATATCCTCCTTTCAGGCTTCTGTTAGTTTCATAAAGCTGTTTTTAAAGTGATTTCCTTCTGTTTTTCTTCATTGTTATGTTCAGGTCTTGATGCTGTAGAACCACCTATGTCTTCTGGTGATATCTTGTCGATCTTTGCATTGTGTATGTATTCTTGCACTGGTATCTGCCCATTGCTTTCTCAGTTCAATCTTGGTCAACTCTCAGTAGGCTCTTAGTTGTAGGCCTGGGGGATCTTAGTTACCTGTGTGTCCAGTCACTCAGCTGGCCTTGTGTAGTCACAGTGTGATGGTGCCGATCTGGGTAGAGGGTGGCCCAGGGTGACTGTATTTTGATAGAACTTGGCCTTGCAGGTGTTCTCCCAGCTTTCTTTGGTTTACAGTGGACCTGAATGTGGTTGGGTTATTGTGGGGTGTCCCTGGGCTGATGTGTAGATAGTAGTAAAGTCTCTGCTTGGCCTGAGGGACAGAATGACTCTCACCTCTTAGCTGTGTGTCCAGAGGCGTGGCTGGTCCGATGCAGTTCCTATTTATGGTTATTTTTTATTGCTTTTTCTTTCTTGATTCATAGAGATTAAAATTGTGTCATTTTATTTAACTATTTAGATTCATCTATGAAAGTGTACATACAAAAATATTCTATATGAAGAATGCATGGTTTAATCATGATATTTTTAAAACTATAAGACATATATGTATATGTATCTATATATGTATTAATAAAGTGTAGACTGTGCATTGTACATAAAGAAGCCAGAGATGATTTTTCTGCTTTATATTTAATAAAGAAAAATAAATGTCACTTGTCTTGTAGTTGATATATTCCATATGTTTGTAGCCAGGATTTTCAGGGGTTCTCTCTAGTCAAACCTGATAATATTTGAGTTTTTATACATTCCAAATATTGATAAGCCAGATACCTAAGAAATATTTTCCTCTAATACATCGGCTCTCTCCATAATCTGTTCAGTCTATTTTTGCTATATATAAGCTTTTAAATTTGATGCAATCACATTCATTAATACTGTCTATTATTTCCTAAACTATTGGAGTCTAAGTCAGAAGGTCATTCCTAGTGCATCAATTTTAAGTGTACTGTAATTTTTCTGTTGTCATTGCATTCAACTGTAAAAGCTTCTAGCCAAGGTTATCCAACATTTAATTCTCTTCAGATCTTGGTTATATGCACAAAACTACTAGCAGATATATCAATATGTGGAAATTCAAGTAGTTTTCATTTATATTATCCAAATTGATTCTGGTAAGACTATCAGGAACCTAGTTTTGTAAATACATATTTCATTTATCTTAGGCATATAGTTGTTGTAGTAGAATTATGTTATGTTTCCTGTCATTTTAAATAATTGTCCTACCTATAGGTTTACTAAAAGCTGATTGGCCAAAAGGCAGACAGGAAGTGTGGAAAGGGCTATCAGGCTAAGAAAACTCTGAGTACAGGAGGATCAGAGACAGACACCACAGGGCTGCAATGGAGACACAACCATAAGACAGCAGCAGACACAGAAGAATGAAGCTGAAATGCTGCTCTGTGAAAAGGTACTAAGCTGCACAGCTAAACAAGATGAGTTAGTTTGAGAGTAAGGGTTGTCTACCAATATGCCTGGGACCTAATTCAATAAGCATAAAAATAATACAAGCCTGTGCATAATTATTTGAGGCTGAGTGTGGGCCCGAACCTTTGGTTCAGGCCCAGAATGTCCAAGCCAGAACCTTTCACAACAACCTGGGACTGTAAATGTCATATAATTCAACTCTGAATTAGAAATTTGAGTAACTTCAAATCCTACCTGTATTTTAATGAGGCCATATTATTCTGCATTCCTCTCACCAATACATGAATGTTCTGATTTATGTATACCAGAACCAATGCATACTATTTATTCACTATTATAATTTCAACCTTAGTATGTACAAAAAAAGTCAAATTCTAGTTTTGATTGTATGCTTCTGTTGACTAAGAGTTTTGAGCATCTTTAAATATGCTCACAGAGCACAGTAGAGTGAATTATTGTGCAGTGGATTATCAAAGTATTCTCTAGAAACAGTAGGGAAGAACAGACAGCAAGTACAGATATTATATCTATAGATAAAATATTAAGTAAGTATCAGTTAGATGTCAAAGTATAATGCTATAATATTGCATTTATGTGGATTATGAGTTTACAGTATTAAAATGTAGGATAATGGATGTTGAATAAGGAAGGTATAAGGCAACCTTTTAAGCTGCTTAAAATCCCTGTATTTTGATCTCCAAATAATTGTATGAGGTAGGCACATGTAATACAATGTACCTGAGAGATACACCTAGGTCTGAGCATCCTACTACATAAATATTAGACTTCAACACAGTTTTTGAGACTTTTAAAAGTAGAAGATGAAACAATGAAAAATTTCCTGTAGTCATACTTTTCTCAGTACGATCTAGCCCCAAGGTCAGCACAAATTTCTTCTACAACCAGTCCTAGAACCACTTATAAAATAATTACTCAGAGGCCTCAATATTGAAGTAATTGCTGAGCCAGTAGTTCAAGATTATTATTATTATGATTAACTAGCTCTTATGCCTAAATTAACCCTGTGATAAATTAAACAGATATCTGCTACTCTGCCTTTTCTTTTTGTCTAGTTGCCCCACCTCTACTTTCTGCCTAGCTACTCACCAATCAGTATGTTATTAAACCAATACCAGTGATAAATCTTTGCAGTATATAAGAACATTATCCCACATTTACCCTTTTTTTCTTTTTAAAACAAAAGCTCCAAATCTTCCTTTCCTTATATAGTTTTTTCCTAACCATTATCTATACCAATTTGTGATTTTTATATATATATTATTTATATTATATATTATTATAAATAATATATATAATATAATAATAAATATGTTATTTGTATTTATTAATTACATACTAATTAATAAATATAAATAACATATTATTATTTGTTATAATAATATATTTATATGATAATATAAATATATTATTTATAATATATATTAATATAAATATATATTATTTATATATATAAGCATTTTTTTGTAATAGGAGGTTTTTGTCTTGACCTAGCACCTGGATCTGGACTAGCCTGTAGCCTCACCACTGCTTAGCCTTTTTAAAGTGACTTAGACACTTATATTAGTTATATGTTGTTTGGCCTATGGCTCAAGCATGTTGCTATCTAGTTTTTGTATCTTAAGTCAACTTGTTTTTATTAATCTCTCATGCCATGTGGCCCATGGCTACTTAATTTTTTAACATCTTGATTTTTGGCAGATGAATCATATAACTCTACCCTTTTCCCCCTGTATCTAAGCTTGGATTTCTCACCTACTTATAAGATGCCTTGTCATAGATCAAAACAGTTCCTTTATTATCTAATGACATTTTCAGCATACAGAAATACAATTCACAACTGTTTTTAATCTATATTCTATGTCAGTTTAATTTCAGTTAGTTATTTTCATATTATGACAATTTTGATAGCTAAATTGCTCTTATGATTTGAAATCCCCAGATATATTTAAAGGGAGGAATGAAAAATTTTCTATAATGAGCAAAAAAGAAATTGTTCTGCCTCAAGCTTGTAAAGATAAGAGGGTATTAATGTAGTTTCTCTTTTCTTAATTTTATTTTTTATTGCTTTTTGAAAATCAATATCAAATTTTATATAAAAAAGCAAAACATTCAGGAAAGCTAAGTAAAGACAAAAACACAAACCCTTATAGTAACAAAATTTTTCTTTTCTCTAAAATACATGATACATAAAAACTAAACTTTAAAAGTACCACACATGGGCAGGAGAAATTTTAATCTGATTTAATGATCCAAGTAGAGTGCCCATAAATGACACCTCAGTGTAATGTATAAATGATTAAGAGAAAATTACAAAAAGTAAGTAGTCTTGCTTGTACTATAAAACATAACAAAAATAAAGTAAAAAAAAAAACTCTCAGCTTTGAAAAGCATTTGAGAATGTGAAGAGAGGACACCCCGGAAGGGCTAGAGTTAAAAAAAAAAAAAAAGAGGAGAGAATGTGGATTAATTGTACTTCAATTGCAATACTTATTTTTAAAGTACATAAAAATGAAGAATTAGTATGTTTATATGGTTAAAAAAATCTATGTCTGCCAATACTTACAGTAGTTCATGGAAAGATTCATTGGTTCTTATATATGACAAACTAGAGGGTAAAAGAAATGGAGGAGGCAGATGACATACAGAATCTCAGAAAGTCACATAACCATTTCTGTCCTCCATGTTCAGTGATATAATCATATATTCCTTGGGACTTAAAATAGACTTCCTAGAAGCAGAGTCTGAAGGAAGGACTTCTTTGCACATGATTTTCTGCAGAGGGCCTTTCATGGAAAATGATATGAATCAGAAAGAAGCAGGATAAGGCAGAATAAGAAGACAATATAACAGAGAAGGTTAAGTAGTTAGGAGATTTGGTTTCTTCTCAAGAGCTCAGGAGCAGGCATCACCCAGAATAGCCCTAGCACGAAGCAAACATAAGCACAAATATTCTTACATGAGTTCATCCAGTAAACCTAGCAGATGAAATAAATCATGAAAATTTACTCTGTCACAATCTCATGAGCCTCTTAGGCAGTCTGTACTCAAGGCCCAAACTTCTACATTCTATTTCTCAAAATTTATATGTCAAAATATAGCAAGCCTCCTAAATCAATGTAGTCAGACTCTATCAGCCTTTCCTGTGTTCTTTTTCCTTCTGTATGTTACTGGTGTTCATAATTATGCAAAATGATGGCTTTATTTATGACAATAACATACACGTATATCATGTTTGTTCCTCATTATCCCCTGTCTCAAGATCACACTTCATAGCATTATTTCTCTTTCAAAATAATTTCTTTTCTTTACCAGCAAATACAGATTTAAAGGATATACATGCACACCACACACACACACACACACACACACACACACACACACACACGCACACAATTTTTCAAAAAAATTCACAATTTTGATCTTCATCACAGCTAAATAAAACTCTATTGTTTGTACATACACATATATGTTAAATATATTACATGCCATATTTTCTTAATCCATTCATCTGTTGACATATATCTAGGTTGATTTCATGACTCGGTTATTGTGAATTGAGCAGAAATAAGCACACTTTGCAGTTATCTGTGCACTACGATAACATAAGATTTTTTTTGGACAGGAAAGGTATCTAGGTATGAAATGTAATGGTAATTGTGAACATTTTGTGTTATGGCTTTTTTCCACTCCAGAGATTCTCTCTTCCATCTCTTGGATTCTGTTGGTTATGCTTGTATGTGTAGTTCCAGCTCTTTTCTTCAGATTTTCTATTTTCACCTTTGCCTCATTTTGTGCCTTTTTTATTGCTTCTATTTCAGTTTCTAGTACCTGGAATGTTTCTTTCATTTTTTGGTTTTTTTTCAAGGATTTGTTCATCTCTTCTGATTTTTTGTTTGTATTTTCTTCTATTTCTTTAAGGGATTTTTTTATATCTTCTTTGAAGGCTTCAATAATCTTTATAAAGGTGTTTTAGGTGTTGTTTCCTTCTGTTTCCTCTTCATTGCTCTGTCCTGGTCTTGTAGTTGTAGAACCACCAGTTTCTTCTGGTGTTGTCTTGCTCTTTTTATTGTTATGTGTTTTTGCACTGGCGTCTGCCCATGACTTCAATAGTTCATGATTAGGTAGCTTCTAGTCAGTTGTGGCAAGAGGACTTGTGTGTCTCCTGTCTTCTCTGAGCAAGTGGTCTGATGTTCTCTGACTGTGCTCTGGACAGGGGTCTGAATTTCAAATCCTCAGTCCTCCCCTGATGATGCTAGGGAGAGCTGGGATCAGAGTCTAGGGATTGACCCTGGAACCAGAGAGCAAGTCCCTGGGGGTGTGTTGGTGCGGGAGCCAGAATCTGCTCACCTCTGGGCTGGGTCTGAATTTCAAAGTCCTCAGTCCTTCTCTCAAGATAATTTCATCTCATTAACTTTTAGTGTTTTCAGGAAACTTCATACTGGTTTTCACAATAGCTGCACTTACTAGCACTACAGCTAGGAGTATACCAAGATTTCTGTTCATATGCCTATTTTGATAGTTGAAAATTCTCAGCATCAAATTAGGTTTCTCCACTTGGCCCATCCACCAGATAATGTCCAATAACCCTAGTTTTCAGCAAGTAACTTGCTAAGTTGCTTTAAACTGATTTTGTCCTTAATTACTATTTTTTCCCCAGTGATTTTTCTACCCACTGTTCCCTACCTTAATTATTTCTCTATGAATTTGTGTTTTCTCTTGCTTGAACTTAAAATTAAGCCTATTCTTGTTTTCTATTCTTTTCCCACTAAAACTTCATTATAATGCCATCTACACATTCCTAATATGGTCCTATGGTCCCAAAACAATTCTTACACTTTCTTACCAAATATTTCAAGAATATTGTATTTTTCTTCCTGTATTATTTATATTCTCCTTATCCCCCTCCTCAGTAACACCTCCTCTTTTGCAAACTAATTAATTAATTATTTATTATAATTAATTAAAAATGAAATAATTCCGAATTATGTTATACTGTATTTACAGACCAGTGCCTAGTCCAATCATCATGGGAGCAGATGTAGAGATCAAGAGCCAAACATTAGGCAGAGACAGCCCAGGTTGGAGGTTTCCAATGGGTTCTTCCCCTTGAACTTTGGAAACCCCAGCAGAAAAAAAGAGGAATTTGGAGCCAGTGGGATTAACAAAAGGGCTCATGGAGGCTCAAAAAGGCAAGAACCTGAAATGGCAAAGGCAGAGCCTGCATG
This sequence comes from Sigmodon hispidus, assembly GCA_004025045.1. Taxonomy (NCBI): domain Eukaryota; kingdom Metazoa; phylum Chordata; class Mammalia; order Rodentia; family Cricetidae; genus Sigmodon; species Sigmodon hispidus. The sequence continues at coordinate 11,881 of PVIH01025688.1, read as the reverse complement.
ATTCTGATCTAGGTCCTCTGTATATATGTATGGTTGTTGGCTTAGTGTTTTGCGGGGGACTCTTCCCAGGAGTAATGGTGTTCCTCTGGCTCTTTTGCCTGCTCTTGGGTTGCCTTGCAAAGCTTTTTATGTAAGAGTTTGTATCTGGCCCTATTGTATCTTGTTGTGCTTTGTTCAGGTGATATTTCTTTGAGGCCTGCTCTTTTATGGGGGTAGACAAGGTGGGGGTTGTACGGAGGAAGAAGGGATGTGGAGGGGGAACAGGGATGGAAGGAAAAGAAGCTATGGTTGAGATGTATTGTGTGAAAGAAGAATAAAAAATTAAACATCATTTCTTAATTCATTTTTTAAATTGCACTCTCAGCAAGCAATAATGTATACAAAACTATATAATTAGGGTTATTTTTTATCTACTACATATAGACATGCAGTCTATGGGTGTGTATTAGAAGATAAGCTTAAAGAAATCAAATGTATATATATATATGCATACATAATCCAAAACTTGTATAATTATAATTTTCAGAGCCTCTTTCCATCCTTTTTATCTTCAAGAAAATATACACGTAAAATCACTTGAGGAGCACTGAATTAAAGTATGTCAAATGATACATGTCTGTTAAAGGTGATTGTTATTTAGGTGTCTCACATTAGTCCCATGAAAACTAAATCTTTGCACAGCAATATAAATTAACATAATGTATATGCATATATATGTGGCAAAAAGTTTCTGACCCATCTTAGCCCCAAGATCTGAACTTGCAGCCCCATTTAATCACACAAAAGCTTTCATTAATTACATGCTCTTTGGTTTATGGCTCAAGCATATTGCTTTCTAAATCTTACTCTTAAACTAACTCATGATTAGCCACATGGCTTAGTACCTTTTCTCAGAACAACATTCTCATCCAGCTTCCTCTGGGATCTCATCTCTGGGATATCTGCTCTGCTCCTCCTCTTCCTAACGTTTTCATAGTCTGGTAGCCCCAACCATACACCCTGTCTACCTTCTGGATAATCAGTGTTTTATTAAACTAATAGGAGAGAAAAATATTTACAATGTATATGAGCATAATCCCACCACACACTCACACACACACATATATATATGTATATGTATTATGTATAGGAAAACACTATTATGTATCATTATATTTAAGTATATTTCTCACATCAAGATTTACAAGGAATAGTATACTAGAAAGATAAAAATTTAATATGTAAGATAAGTAGACCATGTATCCTTTCCAAGATGATATGTTGATATATATCTTAGAGAGAACAGGATATGAGTACTAGATACAAAAATGATAAGGGAGTTTGAAATGTGACCATGATTTCAAACCAAGTTTTAAAATCCAATATGGTTATTTTCCAAGTTTCAATGATTAAGACAGCTTAGATTGTGTTTGTTGAGTTATTAAAAAGAAGTTGACATGATCATCATTTCTTTCATTTCCATAGTCTATAACTCAATTTGTGTGATGATTTTTACTATCAACAGTAATACAGATAACTTTATAAAATAAAATTGGATGGTACAGAAGAAAAAAGAGAAAAGAAATAATAAAACATCAGCATTAGGGAAAACAAAGATGTAAATCAATGGAAAAATCCAAGAATGCACACACACACACACACACACACACACACACAAATCCTTTGGTTTACACACACACACACACACACACACACACACACAAATCCATTGGTTTATAATAAAATAATGGAGGCAATGGGATGGTCCTAAACAAATCTTGTGTTGACAATGGTATGTATTTATATTAAATGCAAAGTAAACTTTACAATAACTTGATCTTATGTATAGAATAACTCAAAATATATAACCATCTGAATTATAAAACAAAGTTGCAAACTGTGTAGAATGAAGCAGGGAAGAAACTGAACTTTAGATAAGCAAAGAAGGTTCATTGTTTCCCATATGAGAAGGATGAGCCACTGGATGAAAAGCAAAAACATGGAACTGCAGTTTTTAAAAAGACCCTTTAAAAGACATAATTAAGAAAACAAAATGCCAGCCACACAAAGTATATGCTATATATCAAACAAAGGACTTGTATCCAGAATGTATAAAATACATTCAGCAAGAACACACACAATCGAATAAAATTATGGGCAAGTATTCTAATAGAAACTTCACTTAAAAAGATATGCAAATGAACAATAAGCTCATGAAAAGAGGCTCAATATCATTAGTCATCAGGGAAATGCAAAGTAAAGCCACAAAGAGATACCAACACAAACTGCAGAGTATCTTGATTTAACTTGGGAGGCTTTCTGCCTGTATTTCAATAGCAGGCTTTTTCAATTTTCAAGGGCAAACGTAAGCAGGAGTCATTAACAATCCGACCCAACAGGGAAGGGGCATACATAATTTCACCACACCAATTTAAGAAAATGATAATTTTGCAGATGCTATTTTTCATCTCTTTCATAATGAACTGAGGAGGTTCAGGATGCTTAGTGTGAGTGTCATATCAGGCTGGGATAATGGGATCCCCTGGGTCCGGCCTCAGTGATACAGCCTCACTCTCAGGAAACAAATGACACCAACTTGCATTCCTGGCCATCACACCCATGCCTGAGCATGCTTTTACACAGATGATTCTGGAAATGGGAGGATTTAAGTGCAGCTGAAAGAATAATTGTCTCAGAGGAAGCAGGATATTTAGATGTTGAGCTGGGAGTCTGAGACGAGAAAGAGGATGAAGGGTATTACTAAATAAATGTCCTGTTTCTGCTGCTGAAATGGATACATCATCATCCTGGCTGTCACTAGTCACCACTAAATGAGAGTGCGTTTGTCATGCTTCATTTAGCAGAATTTCAGGACAGGCTGGGCTGAGTCTGGCCAGGATTATAGACTGTTTAAAGTCTCTAAACCAGAGTTCATAATAAATCCCACCACAAAGCCAGGGCCCTGAGTGAAGGGAGCTAGGTTATTGCTGAGTTTTTGTGAAAGGGATAAAGGGATCTGTACTTCAGGAGGGAGCCCAGGAAGGGAAAGAAGAAAGGGAGACATTTTCTCAGGCATAATTGTATAGATTTTTCTGTGACTCTGTCAATCTTACTAATATAGGCAAATCACCACCACTGCACATATATTCATCATCAAGAAAAATAACAAAGTGTAATGTACATGATGGGAGATATTTTCTGTAAGAAGAGCTTAAACTGGAGGTACAAGGATTGAGGCCAAATCTTTACCTTTTGGATCTGGAAGTAGATAAGGTAAGGCATTCCTCAATTTATGACACTCTGACTTGTGCTTTTCGACTTTATTATCTGAAAGTTAGCCCTATTTTAATTGCATTCATTCATTCATTTATTATTCATTCATTCACTCAGTGTGGTAGAGAGGGAGCACATGAACAAAGCAGGTCCAAGAACAACTTACAAGGGTTGTTCTCTGCTTCTGCTGTGTGACTCATGGGGAATTTAAGTTTTCAGGCAGGTCAGCAAGTATTTTCACCCACTAAGCCATCCCAATGGCTCAGATTTTTTGGTATGTGATAGTCCAAAAGCAGTTTTCCTCATCAGAAACTTCCCAGTAAAAATTTTTTTCCTGTTTAGACTATTGAACACATTATAAAATCCTGTGTGCAGGCCAGAAGCAGCATGCCACAGCTCCCTGTCAGCAAACAAGGTGATCATGAGAGAAATACCTGATACTGTGCAGTATATAATATTCAATAGATTATATTACATTTTAGACACCATATTAAAAATATTTTGCTATGTATTTCCTTAGTTTAACCTGAGCATGTTTGAAGTAGATAAGAAAACACTATGAAACTTGGAAAGCCAAGTATATTAGATATAATAAATGAAACAATATTTTTATATTCAGTGGTCTTAATTGGACACAAAATCATTGAAATTGCAGAATCACCGGAATCACAATGAAAAGAAGAACTCTTTCTTTACATAGAATTTGCAGTTTATCTCAATTTTAATAGTCATCTAGTTATAAGGAACCTTCATCTCAATGCACCCTTCTCATCATTGCTTGTGGTATGGATACCAACAAAAATTACAATCATAAGGTGGAGGGAAGTGCCAAAGAGGTCTACTGTTGTGTGCAGGTAGATTCCCGATCCAAGACTGTAAAACAAAGAAGAGTAGATGCAAGCAGTAAGAAGCTTCACAATGTACCAGGGCCACTAGCCGAGCCAGGTACAAGAAATCGTTCATGTTTATTGTGAGGGTGAGGCAGATTAGAGAGCAACATGAATAAGAAACAGATAAACCATAAAACAACAGGAGGCAAGGATGGAGAAGTAATCTAGAGAGCTAGGCAGAGGCCAGGATTAGAAAGAGACTCACATTGAACTTCTTGTTGATGATGAAGACATTGGGACTATAGCAATTGTTTTTACTTTTTGGAGGTTCTCAAGATGTTGCATAAAGATAAGTGTTCTTACAGTGTATAGAGAAGATTGAGGAGAAGCAGAGAAAAAATTAGTGGTACTGAAAAGGTAAATACACTGATCCAGATTTTTAAATAAATGATAGTAGTATATCCATGGAAAACAGGGATACAGCAAGAAGCTATGGAGTAAGAAAGCAAGACTGGCTTACATTTGTGATAAGGTGAATGATTGCTGTGTTGCTCTCTTTTTATAGTTAAGCTTTTTATGTTTGTTTGATAATGATGTAATTTCAGCCCTAGCTCATTTATATTCATGGGAAATCTAATTTCTTTCCAAGGTTCCTATATTTGTTGGTTCTTTGTTGCTATAGAAAAATACTAATCACAGTATAATGAGTAAAATAAAAGAAAAATCTTTGTTTCATCTTGGTTTTGGACTTTTGGAAACATGTCTCCAGCATCTGCATGGCTTCCTGATGCCATCCTAGCAAATGGCAATATAATGGTGAGCATGTGTGGTAACTATTGTTCATTGGCAATTGTACTGAATCTGCAATTTATTAGAAACAAATGGATGGGCACAACTGTAAGGAATTTTTTTTTCATGATTAAATTATCTGAAGTGGAAAGACCCACTTTTAATCTCTCTCTTTGAGGTAAAATGATGAACCTTTAATCCAGATCTTTTGAGGTAGGAAGATCTAGCCTTAACAAAGACCACACCTTCATCTGGAAGCCTACACAAAAGACATTAAGAAAGAAGCCCTCTCTTTTTCTCTCTTTGTCTGCTTGCTCTGACCTTCCCTAGAAAATCCTTCACTGGAATTAGTGTCCACTTCTTCAGGATTCTGGTTTATACTGAAGACCAGCTAAGACACCCAGACTCAAGGACTGAACAATTACTGGGTTGTTTGAACTTTTGCTCATAGGCAGCCATTGTTGGATTAGCTAGACTATAGCCTGTAAGTCATTCTAACAAGTCCCTTTTCTATATATACAAAGAGAGATTCATTCTATAAATTTTGTTTTTCTAGAGAACCCTGACTAATATAGAATGTGAGTGATCATAAGACAAATCAAGAAGTCTTGGTTTTTATATCAGTTCCTATGGGAACTAACTAGAGTTCCATGAGAATGTTAGTAACAGTTACTGAGGACAATTTCTCAAACTATCTAATTACTTCCCATAAGGCACTCCCATGTTAAAGGATATACAACTATCTCTTTGAGCTACTTTGTCACCGCAGATACCCTTACTTTCATACAGCTTACCAGTTCATTCCCATTACCTCCTCCACACAACCCTTGACAATACATCAGTTTGTCTTCATATGCATATTTTCCTATACTAGATATTCCATGTAAATAGAAGTGTACACTATGTGGCCTTAGGGGTCTGTTATCTTTCCTTAACATTATGTCCTAACTATCTTCCCTGCTATAGTGTCAAGATTGGATTCATTTTTATAAGCTCCAAATTATTATAGTGAATTCATCCATCAGATTCTGTTCATTGTTGGACAAACTTCAGATTGCTTAGACTTTGTGAATCATAAGAATAAATCTACTATTAAAGTCATGTGAAAGTTATGTGGAATCACATGTTAGCTTTATAAAATAGGTTTCTAGTAGTGAAATATTGGATCTCATGTTGAGGCCATATTTAATATTTGAATCACTGGTAAATAATTTTGCAAATTGTTTTGTGCACTTTAATTTCCAACATTTAGTTTATACAGGCTACAGGTTTTACTGTCTTACAATCTTCATTAGTAATTCCTAGTGTTTGTTTGGATTACTAGATGCTATGTGTATGCTGTCATTTATGTACTGGATTGTATTTTCCTGAAGATGAATGATGCTAGCCAGGCAAATCTTCATGTCCTTATTTGTACCACCTTATTTTTTGTTGTAGTTTCTTTTTTATTTTTTGAATAGAGTCTCATTTTTTTATCCATGTATTCCTTTGTTTAAACTCCCTTCCTCTTCCAGCCCCTCCTAGTCATTCTCTCTCCTCCACATCACTTTATCTCCATCCCAGCAAGGGCAGGAGGTCCCAAGGTCCCAATGTCCCTATATGGCTTAGATCAGCATCTACTCCAGGCATATCCACTTTTCTCACCCCAACATCAAGACTGGGTCAGGTGTTCCTCTGGGGGGAATGGGCTCCAAGGTGCCAGTCCAAGGAGCTTCAGATATTAAGCTGTTCAGTGGTTGTGGTTTGCAGGTTAGGTGTGCTTGGATTTTTATTTAAATGAGTGAGTACACCCCCTGCATATCTTTCTTGGTTTATAATACCTCATTCAGGAGGATAATCTCCAAATCCATCCAATTGCCTGCAATTTTCAATATCATTTTTTTATTACTGCTGAGTAGTACTCCATTGTGTTGATGTACCACAGTTTGTTAATCCATTTTTCAGTTGAGGGACATCTAGGTTGTTTCCAAGTTCTTGCTATTACTAATAGTGTTGCTATGAACCTAGTTGACCTAATGATTTTGGAGTGTGAATGTGCATTTTTAGCGTATATGCCAAGTAGTAGTATTGCTGGATCCTTGTGGAGATTGATTCCCAGTTTTCTGAGAAACTGCCATCAAGCATTCCAGAGTGGCTGAATGAGGTTATGATCCCACCAACAATGGAGGAGTGTTTCCCTTGCTCCGCACCCTCTCCAGCATAGGCTGTCATCTGTGCCTTTAGTCTTAGCCCATCTGACAGGTGTCAGGTGGTATCTTAAATTGTTTTGATTTGCATTTCTCTTTTCATCCATTTGTAATTCTTCTGCTGAAAATTCCCTTTTTAGTTCTGAACCCCATTTTTTGATTAGGTTATTCAAGGTTTTAGGCTCTAATTTCTTAAGTTCTTATATATAGTTTGGAGATCAGTCCTCTGTCATTTGTAGAGTTGGTGAAAATCTTTTCCCACTCTTTAGGCTGTCATTTTGTCTTATTGACTATGTCCTTGGCTTTACAGAGGCTACTCAGTTTCAAGAGGTCCTGCTTATTGATTGTTATTCTTAGTGTCTGTGCTACTGGTGTTATATTTAGAAAGTGGTCACCTGTGCCAATTCGTTGGAGGGTATTTCCCACATTTTTTTTTTATCAAGCTTAGTGTGGCTGAGTTTATGTTTAGCTCTTTTGTCTACTTGAATTTGAGTTTTGTTCAGGATAATACATTTGGATCTATTTGCATTTTTCTACACACTTCCATCCAGCTATGCCCACACCATTTTTAAAAATACTATCCTTTTTCCATTGAATATTTTGGCCTCTTTGTCAAAGATAAGGTATGCATAGTTTTTTTGGTTAGTGTCAGGATCTTCAATTTGATTCCATTGATCTACAAGTCTGTTTTTACACCAGTACCAGACTGTATTTAATACTGTAGCTCCATAGTATAATTTGAAGTTAGGGATGATGATGCCTACTGAGATACTTTTGTTGAGCAAAATTGTTCTGGCAATGCTGGCTATCCTGTTATTCCAAATAAAATTGAATATTATTCTTTCAAGGTCTGAAAACATTGCGTTAAGATTTTGATGAGAATTGCATTGAATCTGTAGATTGCTTTTGGTAGAATTGCCATTTTCATTATGTTGATCCTTCCTATCCAGGAATGTGGGAGATGTTTCCATTTTTTTATATCCTCCTCAAATTCTTTCTTCAGAAATTTAAAATTTTTGTCAAAAAGATCTGATTCTTCTTTGATTATAGTTACACCAAGGTATTTAATGCTATTTGCAGCTAATATAAATGATGATATTTCCCTTATTTCTTTTTTAGCTCTTTTATCTTTCTTGTATAAGAGGGCTACTAATTTCTGTGAGTTTATCTTGTACCCTGCTACATTGCTGAAAGTGTTGATCAGCTGTAGAAGTTCCCTGGTATAATTTTGTGGGTCACCTATCTATACAATCATGCCATCTGCAAATAGAGATAGTTTGACTTCTTTTTCAATTGGTATCCCTTTAATCTCCTTTCATTCTCTTATTGTTTAACTAAAACTTTGAGAACTATGTTGAATAGATCAGGAGGGAGAAGACAGCCTTGTCTCATTCCTGATTTTAGTGGAATTGCTTTGAATATTTCTCCATTTAGTTTCATGTTGGCTGTCATCTTCTTATTAATCACCTTTATCATATTTAGATATTTTCCCTGTATTCCTGATATCTCCAGGACTTTTATCATAAAGGCGTTGGTGGATTTTGTCAAAAGATTTTTCAGCATCTAAGGATATATTTGTGTGTGTGCGTGTGTGTGTGTGTGTGTGTGTGTGCACGTGCGCGCGCGCGTGTGTGTTTGTGTTTCCTTCAGTTTGTTTATATAACAGATGACATTTACAGTTTTTCCTATGTTGGACCATCCCTGAATTTCTGGGATGTAGCCTTCATGATCATGTTGGATGATACCTTTTATATGTTGTTGTATACAGTTTGCCAGAATTTTGTTGAGAATTCTTGCATCAATATTTATGAAGGAAATTGGTCTATAAGTCTCTTTCACTTATAGACCACTGTGTCTTTCAGTGGCTTGGATATTAGGGTAATAGTGGCCTCTTAAAAAGAGTTTGACAATATTCCTTCAGTGTCTACTATATGGAGCAGTTTGAGGACTATTGGTATTAGTTCTTCTTTGAATGTCTGGTAGAATTCTGCACTGAAACAATCTGAACCTGGACTTTTTTACTTAGGAGGCTTTTAATGACAGCTTCAATTTTCTTTGGGGTTACGGGTCTGTTTAGATATTTAATCTGATATTGATTTAATTTTGGGAAGTGATAATTGTTGAGAAAGCTGACTATTTCTTCTAGGTTTTCCATTTTTGTGGAGTATAGATTTTCAAGTATGACCTGATAATTCTCTGCATTTCCACTGTTGTTATGTCCCCCTTTTCATTTCTGATTTTGTTGACTTGGATACTCTTCGTCTGCTTTTTGGTTAGTTTGGTTAAGGATTTATCTATCTTGTTGACTTTCTCAAAGAACCAACTCTTAGATTCCATGATTCTTTGTATTGTTCTTTTTGTTTCAGTTGTATTGATTTCAACTCTAAGTTTGATTATTTCCTGCCATTTACTCCTTCTAGATGATTTTACTTCTAATTGTTCTAAAGTTTTCAGCTGTGTACCAACTTATTTTAAAATACATCTATGTCACACATTTTAAGAAAGTGTTTTCTGTGGAAAAGTCCTTATTCCACAAGCTGTGGACCCAAAAATGACAACATCTACAATATCTGGATTTTATAAAGTTGCATTCTAAGGGAGTTATTTTTTTTAAAAAAAGTAAACACTTTTGGAAAAGAAAAACATCTGAGAATGACAAAATACTGCAAAACAAATGGAGAGAGGACATTTCATTGCCACCAGAAAAAGAAAGCAAAAGGTGAGTTTGCTTTTTGTGCAGAAATGTGATAAAAACTATAATCGTATTATAATCTACCTGCTTAAAACACTGCTGGGGATTTATTGGTATACAACACAATGGAACCTGTTCTCCAAAGTAGAGTGTAGCCAAAGTCAAGAGTACCTCTCCAGCTTAATTATGTGGTTTGTTAAAATTTCTGATTTAATTGGACTTGAGATCTGTGTTCATAAGAATGATCATATTTCCCAGGGTTACATTTTATTTATTCACTTAGTCTCATTTTACCTTATATATTTTGAAATAAATCATCTTTTTGAATTTAAGGTCCATATCCTACTTGGCTTCAACACATAATTATTAAGTATATTCATTTCAAATCTTACTTTATCAGTATATAGTAATGATGCCAAAGGGCAAGAGGTAATTAATTTTGTTTATTAATAAACCAGATGTCTCAAAACAGGATCAGGCATTCAACAATGCTAGTAGTATGCTTTATTTTCCCAAATATTGAACTTTCTTTGAAATCATTTTCTAAAGCAAATCCATAAAATATGAGGTGACCACATTTCCTATTTGCAAACAATGCATAAAACATAAAGTTACAGGCACAATATTCACATTTCAAAAATGCAATTTAGAAAGTAGTGCTTTCTTGCTTGTTTTGAAGCCAGCTGCCAGAGGATATGAATAACAAGATCAGAAAAATTCAATAAAGGCTGAGTATGCTTGTGGATAACTTCCCCTTCATTTGGGCACAGTTCCACTTGGATGAAGGGCAGATACCTAAAACCACTGAATACATTCCACTGGAATTTAAGTTAAATAAAAATGACCCCTGTTCTGAAATCCAACATAATGCAACCTGACCTATTTCACTGAGCACCCAACAATGCTTTTTTATGAAAGCTGACACTTCAACTAAGCTGACTTATAGTAGACATTTAACTCTCACACTTAAAATGCCTTAGGAATAACTATGAATAGTGTTGTTATTGGTAACTATCAGATTTTGATTATTAAACAGCTACTTATTGGATACCCACATCATGGTAAATGATATTTATAAAGAATCAAAAACAAGAAAGGAGACAGCATCCTGCTCTTACTATTGACTTCTGTCAGAGGAGATGAGTAATAATCTGTTAAACAAGAGAATTGTAGAATGTACTAAATGCTGCAGAGAACCAAAAGGTGGGGTGACATATACTAGTAGATGTACCTGATACCAGCAAGGTAAGATAGCTCAAAAATATCTCTGTAGTACTATAAATATCCTACTTGAGCCTTGTAATGCTATGTAGGAAGGCATCTGATGTGGTATTTTGAATCACATGTGCTTAAATTTTCTTACTATTCAAGAGTGAAATCCAGCTGTGTTGTTCTTCACTGTTTACAACTTCCATCACTAACATTCCATATATTGAAAAAATTTTACAATTTATTTGAAACAAATTTTTACAATTTATTGAGGAAATATTAATATTGTTAAGATTATAAGCAAGTTTTTATACAAGATTTTAAATTTACATATATTTAAATTTTATAATGTATTATTCTTAATATTTTATACTAATTAGAAAACAAAGCTATCTTGTTAGGATTCTTGAAGATTTTGCTGGTATAACACCTGTTTTATTCAGGTAACACCTTACTAGTGCTGTATAGGAAGTCACTGTGAAACAGCCATCAATTAGTTGTTCTGGTTCATGTGACTCTTACATGCTTATCAAAACTGAGCTCAATTGCAATATGCACAAAGCTACACATTGGTTAACAGTTAACCATTCAATTTCCCAATTTCTTTAGTCAAGTGGTTGTTTTAAAAATCATGTTTCTCCTTGCTCCGCATCCTCTCCAGCATAAGCTGTCATCTGTACCTTTTATCTTAGCCAATCTAACAGGTGTTGGGTGGTATTTCAAATTCTGATGGCTAAAGATGAAGAGCACTTTTTCAGGTGCCTTTCAGCCATTCGTAGTTCCTCTGCTGAGAATTCCCTTTTTAGATCTGAACCCCATTTTTTGATAGGGTTATTCAAGGTTTTGGGATCTAAATTCTTGAGCTCTTTATATATCTTAGAGATCAGTCCTCTATCACTTGTAGGGTTGGTGAAAATCTTTTC
>PVIH01025687.1:0-20190 GCA_004025045.1 Sigmodon hispidus | reverse complement strand
GGGGACCAGACACCACGGGGACCAGACATCACAGGGACCAGACACCACGGGGACCAGACACCATGAGGACCACACACTGAGACCAAACACGGGAACCAGACACTGGCTGAAACAACTCAAGGGAGGAAGCGTTTGCTTTGGCTCATGGTTCAGAGGATGAAGTTCATCAAGAAAGCACAGTGGCTGGCCTCCAAACTGGCAGGAGCATGAGACAGCAGCTGCCAACATCTGGCAGAACAGGAAGCAGAGAATGCAGGCTGTAAGCAGGAGTGGGTACACTCCTCAAGGGCCTGCCTATGCCACCCTCCCCCCAACAGTGCCACCATCTGGAGTGGGGACCAAATGATCAAATGCACGAGCCTACAGGGACACATCTCACATTCAGACCATCCCGTTAACACACACACCTGGCAGAACAATTGTTAACATTTTACCCTGTGTGTTGTCTCATAAATTTTACTGAATTAATTTAACTTGTAGACACCATGCCATGCACCCTAAAATGTTCTTGGGGAAAAAAATGACATTTTCTTACTCAGCCTTGATACCATTGTTCACCTACAAGTTAGCAATAATCTCTTTACGCTGTCTACATTTAATTTGAATTACCTTTGCTAGTGTCCTGAGGGTCACATCCATCCTGTTTCTATCCCAACACATAGCAGAGGACCTGACAAATAGATCAATGAAGTGGTAATGAGTGAACAGATGAACACATGGATGGATGAATGTGACATTAAAACCACACGGGCTTCCTGGGATAGTGGTGGGGGTGAGAGGGTGGGAAGATGGGGGGTGGGAGGATGGGGGGATTTGAGCAATGAATTGGCTGGGGCTGGATGATGCTCTAGCCCCGTCTTCCCTGGAGAATGATCAGAGGTTATCTGCTTTGAATGAGACAACATGAAAGTTGCAAAGCAAGTTGAGGACTTTATTCCATGGCATCAGTATGGCCAAATGGTGTCTCTACACTTTCCCCACTCACTCCAGAGCCAAAGAACAATTTCTACTCTTCATCTTTAGTGACAAGTTATAAGAAAATATGGAAGTTCCTAGGCTTCTTCTTTAAAGATTTTATATTTATGTGTGTGTGCATGTGTATGTGTGTGTGTGTGTGTGTGTGTGTGTGTGTGTGAGAGAGAGAGAGAGAGAGAGAGAGAGAGAGAGAGAGTACCATGTATGTGTAAATGCCCATGGAAGCCAGAGGAGGGTATTGAATCTCCTGGAGCTGAAGTTCCAGCTAGCTATGAGATGGTTACGAGCTGCCCAGACTCCTTACACTTGAAAAGCAGTGTGTGCTCTTAACTACTGAGCCATCCATCCCTTCAGCCCCCTCAGGCTTCTTGGGTGCAACTTAGACACGGAAGCTTTGAGGTACGACACAACAAAAAGTGTGTTGAAAAGCAAGGTTAACCTTCTGTAGAGTTTCACTAATAATGTCCTACCGAGATCTCAGCAGTCCCTTCCACAGTGTTCTCAACAAATGTGTCCGAGTCACTTAGGCACAGCATTTTCCTCACAGTGGCGGAGCCCACAGACTCTGTTTCCATGCGCCAGTGCTAATGACGCTTTAATCATAAATTATTGCATGGAGGCTAATAGAAGGAAGCCAAGCTTTAGGGAAGACCTCATCACAGAACTACCTCATATATTTGTGGGTGATAACAGAAATAAAGATTGATGGGAACAATAGGTGTGGTGGAGATAAAGGACCAGTGTTCTTTCAATGTCACTAGAAATCCCTAGCAATGGAGCAGCAGGCAGGCAGGGGTGCCGGTTTCTTGGGCTTTTTTTCACTCTAGCAGTAGAAAATTCATGTTATAGCCATTTGCCCCCTTCCTCTTCGACTTTTAGCCTTCAGACTGTTACTCCAGTGTCTGCTGAATTAATGCCTTTGCGGACAGTAAGGTCTACCCCCTCCCCCGAAGGAGTAGCAACTATCAGGGAAGCTCTCCAGTCCTCAAAACCAAAAATAAAAGACATGGTAAGTGACAGGGCAGGCTTGCTTTATGTGATGGTCAGGCGTGGTCGAAGTGGCTTTATTTAGTAGCCCTGGATATACCAGGAATATTCTGTATTTGCTTTGGAGAACTGCCAGGAAACTAAGAAATTTCTAATTTATTCTCAGGAAGCATGACAGGCACACACCTCTGTTTGGGACCCATGACAGCTGATATCCCAGTTTAGCCAATGGTTTACTCAGCACAGCAAGTGGGTGGCTTTGGTACCCTCTGTTCTCTTCTTCTGAGTTTGTTGAAGTCCAGAGCAGGAGGTACTCATGCACCGCTGCCTAATCAGGCTTCTGACAGAGTCACATCAGCAAGGAGACTGAGCATCTCTTCTGTGGCCTCATTTGTCAAGATGTGCCCTTTACCGGCTGGTTTCCTGGGTCAGCCTTGTTCTCCCACATGTCCATGCTGATCCCGTGTGCTTCACAGGGGACTGGGCTTCTGGAGGAGGCTGCCACTAGCAACGCTTGGCCAGTTGCATCAGTACCAGTTTAGCAAATGTGAGGAGTTGGATGCTGGTTCACAGCTCAGAGCAGGCAGTCCAGTAGGAAGAGAGGATCTCATGAGACCTGAGGTCCAGGGGAAGAGTTGACACAAACCTGTATAGCCAAACAACCTATGATCCATGTCCCCAGCTAGGGATGATACTCCTGCTGTGACCTGCTCAGGTCCTTTCTCCTTTGCTATTTTCAGACCAGAAATGCAGTTACATAAGAGATTAGATGCAAAGAAACACTTAAACCAACTTCACTATTTTCTGAGTCATTTTTCAGAGTTTAGAAAAGAAATGACCATACTCTATGAGCTCCAAATAGACAGATCCAAAGTCAGCAGACGTAGAGGGCAGGCTATCTGATAAACGCTTGACTTTCACCCCAAACATCTTAGTTTCTATGACTTCATTTTGGTTCTGATCTTTTTGTACTTATCTGAAAAAAAGTAAGGATTTTAATATTTTCGTTTCTGCTTTCTGTGAGAATAAGAGGGTCCCAGGCTGCGTAAAGAAATCCCCCTACTTCTCTCCTCCCCTTTTCTTTCTCTCTCCCTCTCTTTCCCCTCCCTCCATCAGCTCTCTCCCTTTTTTCCTCCCTGGGACAGATAAACAAACATTCTAGAATTCTCAAGACCCTACTTCTAATAGTTCCCATTTGCAGTACTTTTGACAGTTGTTAGAGTTTAATTCGCTCTGTTGTGTTGCCTTCTGGCCTTGCTGGAGAGCTGACTCATGGTAGCACGCTGCACTGGAGGACCACGTCCTATTGCTACAGCGAGGTGCTGGCTGAGAAGCTGCATCTAGGAGAAAGTACAACAGCCTCCATAGCAGCTGCAGACATTTGGGAAGACAAAAGCACTTGTGCAAGCCTGAGTTTATTTCTTATAGAAACAGGATTCAGCCCTACTGAAATAGCATTGATGTAATATGTGGTTCGGGCATCTAAAGGGTACAATGCAGCAGAGACACAGGACGGATGTTACAAGTTGTGTAATCATTTTCCAAGTAATTTTAGAGCATTTTGTCACCTCCACAAAGACGCCCTGTCCTCACTGGCAGTCAAGCCCATGTCCTGTCCTTATCCCTCTCAGTCTTAGGCAGCTGTTACCCTACAATCTACTGCTCTAGCTGTTTCTATTCCAAATAGGTTTGATGAATGGATTCACACTACATGCGTTCCTTTGTGATGGCTTCCCTTACTAGAAATGCTCTTATTCATCTATAAGAATAAGATATATTCACTCACACTTTAGCAAAGGTCATTGCTTCATTTTTACTGTTGTTCTGTTTATGAGGCAGGGTTTCTCTGTATAGCCCTGGCTATCCTGGAACTCACTCTGTAGAATGCACTGGCCTCGAAAGATACACCTGCCTCTGCCTCCCAAATGCTGGGATTAAAGGTGTGTGCTACGATCCCCCCCCCAGCATTACTCCATTTTTTATTACTCAATATTTCATCATGTAAATTAATCTTCTTTATGCATTTATTAGTTACTAGGGATTTGGATTGTCTCTGGGATTTGACTGTATGAATAAAGCTGTTATGAACACTTTTAGTGTGGATACAAGTCTTTGTTGCTTTGGAGTGTATATCTAGAAACAGAATCTCTAGATCATATGATAACCATATTTAATATTTGGAGGAAATGCCAAGCCATTTTCTAGAGTGCTGACACCATTCCACATCCTCACCAATAGTATATGAAAGTTCCATACTAACATTTCTTATCACAGCTTCTAAAAAGTACTCACTTCAGTGACTATGAACTAGTTAGTATATCATTTTGGAACCAATGATTTTCCTGTTACTTACTCAAAGCCCAAATCTTAAACATCATTCTCAAACATAATCTTTGATCACTTTTCTGCCTTTGACCAAGATCAAGTGTAAGGATGGTATTTAACCAAATATAGTGATGCATGCTTGTAGTCTCTGTTGGCCTCTAAAGCCATGTCCTCCTCTGAGCTCTGACATCAAGCCCTATTTAAAGCAGGATTCCCGCTCCTGCATCCTCCTCCACCTCTGCTTCTCCTGGGAGCTCCCCCATCTTTCTGTCTTCTTCCTTTTGCCTTCTCTTTTCTTCTTTCTTCTCTGCTATCAAAATCTTAATCTCTCTGATGATCATAACCATATTCATCTGACAATAAAGCTCTTTTCTACATAGAAACAGCTTCCCGCGTCTCCTGATATCTGCCGCTGCCTTCTGCCGCGTTCTCATGGGCATCTATAGAAATCGACCACCAGATAACTGGGTAAATCGGAACCATACCAAATCTGCACAAAACCCTAACAGTCTCAGCTACTCCGCAAGCTAAAAGCTGAAAGAGTTCAAGGTCTATACAATGAGATCCTGTCTCAAAGCTCGTTTATTGCAGGAAATGCTTGAATGCAGACACTTGTGTTTGCTCCCAGTGCCTGCTGTGTGCTCAGCCCTAAAGAGGACATCCAATATCATTCCCTCGGAAGCTTAGGGACCATCATGGGGTGAGAGGGCATGACACAGGACAGAAAGACTGTAAGAGGCAGTGATGGAGAAGAAGGCTGTGAGATGCAGTCTTCTGGGCATGCTTTGGTCATTGTGATCATACAGAGGAGCAAACGCAGGTGTCTGCACTGGGCCTGGGTAAGACTGGGCCTGCCAACAATCTTTGGGGGTAGAGAGTTAATTGCAGTGCTTCACCTCTCCTCAGGGAACTACGGGTTTTTGATGGAGGCTGGGAGTGGGGTCATTGTCTTTAATTGTATACCTACTGGCAAACTCACCATACTGGGATGGATAGTTCCACATTCGTGCTCACACAGATGTTCTTGACTTAGCTCAGTGGGTCACAAAGCAAAACAAAAACAGGAATGTGGAAAAGGGACTTGTGGGGAGGAGAAGGTGATAGAGTGGAGGAGACATCACAGAGGCGATCAGAATGTGTTATAGCATGTAAGAAATTGTTAATAAATTTAGTGGTCTGGAAAGACGGCTCAATGGTTAACAATAAGTTATATATATGTTTATATAATATATATTTAGTCTTAAATATTTTATTTACAATGTGTAATATATTTAAGACCAGAAAAAAATAAAGGTCCGTGAGCCAGTGAGTCATAAGCACTTTTATCTGAACTATCTTATTTAGGGTTTCTATTGCTGTAAAGAGACACCATGGTAACGGAAATTCCTATAAGGGATAACATTTCATTGTGCTGGCTTGCCTACAGTTTCAGAGGTTTAGTCCATTATCATCCTTGCGGGACACAGTGGCATGCAGGCATCATGGTGCAGGCTGCATCTTGATCAGAGGGCAACAGACAGTGAACTGAGATACTGGGAATGACTTGAACATATATGAAACCTCAAGGCTCACCTTCAGAGTTACACACTTCCTCCAATAAAGTCATACTTTGTCCAATAAGGCCACACCTCCTTACAGTGCCACTCCCTTTGGGGGCCATTTTCTTTCATACCACCACAATGTTGTTGAAGGAAAGTAACAGTATAATATAGTTGTGCTGTGCACCTATGGAAAGTAGTGTAAACTAGGCCTTTAATCCCAGCACTTGGGTGGCAAAGGTAACAGATCTCTATGAGTTCAAGGTTAGCTGGATCTGCAAAGCAAGTTTTGGGCAGGCCCAGCCTACAATAAGACTCTTTTCAAAAAATAAAAACAAGCAACTAAAACTTAGTATATGCAATCCTGATTGAGTTTAAGACCTTTACCAAGGTGTCTAAGGTTATATAAATGGTAATATAATGGAAATTTATAACTGATGACTGTTTACTTGTCTATGAATATGATCTAAATCTCATCTGTAAAGTATATGTAAGTCAATGTTATTTTTCTAGATTTTGAGGAGGTCTGTAGGAAGTAAATTGAGTCAGCCAATGGAATATGTGAAATAGCAAGGATTTATCTCCTGACCTACAAATTTTAGAAAGTAACAGATTCTCAGAAGCAGAAGGGACCCTGAAGTGATGTGTATAGCATCTAGTATCATAATTCCTCAGCTTGCTTAGCATGCCTAGAACATGGGAGCTTTGCACTGTGGGAAATAGCTCTCATAGGCTGACAGCCCCGGAATTATTTCTTCAGAGAGAACCCTATCCCCCTCACTTACACATACACCCCCACTGGACCTCTAAGAATAAAAAAGTAAGTAAATATTTTAATAATACTTGAGGAGAGAATAAGATTATCAACTGAATTATTTGCAATAAAAATTTATTGAACTGCAGAGATGATCCAGTGATTAAGAGCATTTGTTATTCTTGCACAGGACTTGGGTTTGATTCCCTGCACACACATAGTGGTTCACAATGGCTGGTAACTCCAGTTCCAAGGGATCTGATGCCTTCCACAGGCACCAAGCATGCACGTGGTCACACACATATGTTCAGACAAAACACTCACACATAAATAAGACAAATAAATGTAACTTAAAAAGGGAGAATTTATGTATGCCTTTTATAATTTAAAGTAAAAACAATAAAAATCTCTTCTGTCTCCCCGTTCTTCTCTTTCTCTTTCCTCCACTCTCTCTTACACACTCTCCATTCTCGTGATCCTCCTGCCTCTGCCTCCTTCAGCAAATCCTACCGGCGTGCGCCACCACAACCGGCTACTCTCTCCATTCTCATACAAGTCAAAATTTTGGTTGCCTTTTGTTGTGGAATATTGCTTTAACTACGTAAAGACGTGTTCTATTTAGTCATATTGCAGAATATTGCTTTAACTATGTAAAAGTATGCTGCATTTGTTCATGCTGCTTTTGGGCAGCTCCATAAAGATGTGTTGCTGCTTTACGTTGCCTGTCTAAGGCACCTGATTGGTCTAATAAAAAGCTGAACACCCAATAGCCAGGCAGTAGAAGAATAGGTGGGGCTAGCAGACAGAGAGAATGAGTAGAAAGAGGAATCTGGGCTCACTCACACAGAGAGAATGAAAATGAGAGAGGAAGAAGGTGAGATACCTGAGGGCAGCCAGCTAGGTAGCAGCTGGCCATCCAGCCAAAGAAAAACCAGTGAGAGCAGGACATACAGAAAGAAAAAAAAAGGTTAAAATCCCCAAGGCAAAATGTAGATGAATATAAACAGGTTAATGTAAGTTATAAGAGCTAGTGGGGCAAGTGTAAAATAAGGCTGAGCATTCATACTAATAATACATCTCTGTATAACGATTTGGATATTGGTTGGTTGCCCAAAGAAAGCCTGTTAACATTTGATTTTCACTATAGGGCTTGGATTTCCACATAGAGCCTGAAAAAGCTTAGAAACAAACAAATAAGCAAACAAAAACTACAACAAAATGATGCTGCTCCTTTTAGAGGCTCTGCCATACAGAGAACACTTGAGTAGCTGGCATGTTAAGTAGAAACGGCAAGATAAATCAAACTGCCTGCCATGGTAGCATTCTAGAGCAGAGGTGGTTAAGTGTAGCTCCTAGCTGAACCCTTAAATGGAGTTAAGGCTTGACTCTCACAATCTGAAGAGAGGGTGGAGCCAGAAGTGAGACCCATAGTGGAGAGTATAGCTGATGCTTAGCATGTTATGCTCATAAGGTCAGAAGAGTCTAGAAACACACAGTAATGACAGGCTCAGATGAAAAATCCAGGGCTGGACAGATGGCTCAGAGGTTAAGAGCACTGAGTGTTCTTCCTCTGGGTTCAATTCCCAGCACCCACATGGCAGCTAAAAACTGTAACTCTAGCTTCAGGACAAAACACCACTGTACATAAAAATAAATAAGTAAATCTTATTTAAAAAAGTAGTTTTTCATTAAAAAAAAGAAAAAATCCTCTAAACACATTACAGTGTCTTTAAAGATTTGTGTAGGCTGAAGAAAAAAAAATGGATATAAACAGTTATAGAAAATAATTTAAAATAATAAAGTAATGTCTTTAAAGACAGAGAAAAGTACTGTAAGGGGGAAAGCCTTTTAAAGATGTGGAATACACAGGAAGTCAGGATCCTGTATTGTGTTACATTGATTCTGAATTTTTTGAATGCTGATGAGCAAATGACAGCTGCTGAGAGACACTGGATTGTAAAGGGGACTGCTAAGTTAAACTAGTCTAGATACATTAAATGTATTGTGTTGGGAAAGAGAGTATGCTTTTCTTTCCACAGAAAATGAAAGACTGTAGATTCCTTCTAGGTTAATAGAGATCAAGTCTGAACAAGGGAAACCTCCAGAAAATCTTGGCTGCAGGCATAAAGAAATGGACCAAGAAAAACTACAAGACAGGTGATGTATATACTGATCCCTCTGCATTGGAACAGTTCTGAGATGGAACAACAAATGTTACAACTAGTTTCTCCAGGACCTGATCATTATCTCAATTTTCTTAGGATCCTCTGAAGATGCCATTGGTCTCAGACATTAGGACGCAGTCTAGAAAACACAGTACCCACATTCCCAGGAGGTAGGGTGGACGATTTTGTCATTCAGTGAGTTATCAATTTTTTAATCATTTAAGGGGGATATAAAATATAAGATAAAAAGACAGCTATTAACATTAAATATTTACATTGGTATGGATTTTGGTATATTGATACAAATTTAAGGTTATTTTTGTTACACATACTGTATACATGTTTCTACTCTTACTTGAGGTACTATACCTATGAAGTCATTTAAAAATGTAAGGTAAAGTTCTAGTCCTTGAAACCTATTATTATAACCATCTAGAATAAGTAAGAAATGCAGGTTTGTAATTAGTCATCTATAATGAGCTTGTAGTTATGTTGGATATATATTCAAGATCATTCAGTGACATATTCTAGATAAATATATGGTCTTCAAACACTTCAAAGACCTACAGAATATAATACTTAAAATGTTTTGTTAATATTTAGCTTTTCATGACAATGAGACATCTGTTCCTGGCAGCACCAATTTACTTCATAAAAAAGATGATGAACATCAAGAAACCTCCATATGGAGTTTGCTGAAAATGTGAAGTTAGCCATTTGGGCAAGAGACTATCCTTGCCTCAATTGCTGACAGTATGCTGCCCAAGCTGAACATGCAGGACACACACACACACACACACACACACACACACACACACACACATGACTGCCAAACTTTGCTAAAAACAAGGTGGGTCAGTTCTTCAAAATTCCTGCTTAATGGAAAAGTATTTCAGATATTCTAGGTCCATAGGCTCAAGATAGATGTCCAACATTGCAGAGGAACATTGGGTGACTATCCAGGCAGCCAGATGCCTTTGCCATTTCTGTAGTTTTGAAAGTTGCTTGCTCTACATGTTCTGTTTACTCAGGTAATATTATATTCTTCTGGGGTCTTTGATGGAGTTGAAGAATAGATAGTTATAACTACAAGTTTCCTTTGTTATGATAAATGGTAAGTTTGGTACAAAACTTTGGACTCACCAAGATTTTTCTGGATTTACCAAATACAAATAGGCTGGATATTGTGAATATAATTCTTACTTGATAACTGTTCTTATTGTATATAGTTTCACTACATTAAAATTCAATTCATTCCTTTTCATTTAGACAAAAGGGAAGATGTATAATATTCCTCTAGGCAAAGATGTGCTACCTTTGTCTTTGCTGCACTTGTTTAATGATGTAAAGATGTGCTGCTTTGCCTGTCTAAGGCACCTCATTGGTATAATAAAAGCTGAATGGTCCATGTCTAGGTAGTAGAGGAATAGGCAGGTATGGTGGGCAGAGAGAATAGGTAGAAGGAGAAATATAGGCTCAAGAGAAAAAGAGAATGAGGGGGAGAGATGCCTGGGACCATCCAACTAGGCAGCCACCCCACGGCAAAACACAGATGAAGAGAAACAAGTTAAGTTATAAGAGCTGGAGGAAGAAGCCTAAGGTGAGCTTGAGCATTCGTAACTAATGATGTCATCTCTCTGTGTCGTGATTTGAGAGCCAGCTGCAGCCCAAAGAAAGCCTGCTATAGCCTTTCTCTTTTTATATATGTATTGGTTTTAAGATAACTGCAAAAACTGTGTGTTAATTATAAAAAATTCATTGATAAATAAGGAAGAAATTTTTACTTGGAGCAAAATTACTAAAACTCTCTCTTTGCTGTCTTGGTATTTAAGTATGAAACTTGATGGCTGTGTAATATTCTATACCATGTATTTATATGTAAATATCTCCATTTCCATAGACATGTAGATGCTTTTTAATTTACAAATAGAAAGGTAATCCTGTTCTCCAGTCTCCTTTTTTTTTTTCAAATGAATAGAAATGTTGATCTTAAACTTTCTTATTTGACCTTCAGCCTTGGCTTGGGCCTGTTGGGCCTATCTTTATTTGCCAATTTCTTTTTTCATGAGACTTCCAGAGTTCAGTAACTCTACTAGCAAAAGTGGGACTGTGGGCTTTAGAATTCATTGTTCTACTTGAACATTACACACAGGAGGCCTGTGTGAAAGTAGGTTTTATTCTGGGCCTTCAGGAAGCTTCCTACCAACACCCACCTGTCTACTATTTTTAGCTTACACGTTCCTTTAGACCTGACCAATCCCTGGTGTCCTCTTTATGGCCCCTCCATAACAGGTGCTGTGACCCCAGGAGGTGACAAGCCATTTCATTTGATCTGTCATTTCTTCATATACTAACAGCTCACTTCACTGAACAGTATTTGACATTTAAGTGGGGTGATCAAGTACAAACTGCTTTAAAAAACAAACAAACAAATAAAACTTAAAAAGACTTTACTTTCCAATGGCTAAAACTGAGGAAGCTATGTAATCTATGAAGCTCTATAACTCATTTGTTTTTCTCCTATTTTGCAACTTGGTAGTTCATAATGGAGATTAAAGAATAGACCTGCTTGATGTCAGTGTATTTGCAGCTGAATGTGTAAATTTATCCTTTCTAAAGTAGACACGACTAGCCAGGCAGCTTCCAAAGGGGAGGTGGTACATGAATAATTTTGCCTTAGAAATAAGGTGACTGCCAAACTTTGCTAAAACAAGGTGGTAGAGTCTTTCAAACATCCTGCTTCATGGAAAATCTTTCAGATATTCTAGGCCCATAGGCTTAAGATGGATACCCAGCATTGCAGAGATGCCCAACTTTGATCTCATGAGATCACACTGCAAATAGGAGCAAGTGCCCCATGGGTCTCATACCCTGTATTACTGAACCTTGTCTTCCTTCTTCAATGTTTCAGCTCTCAGGAAAGGAAACATATTGTAAAATGCTCTGCACTGTCCATAAGGGTGATCACAAAACACTATGTAAAAGATGGTTCTCCAGGCCCAAAGAACTGGCTCAGTGGTTGAGGACACCTGCTGCTCTCCCGTAGGACCCAGGTTTGATTCCCAGCACCCAATGGTAGCTCACAACTAGCTACAATTCAAGCTCTAGATGACCAACACCTTTTTCTGGCCTCTATTGGTACTGCATATACATGGTGTACATATGAGCATGTAGGTAAAACACCATGCACATAAAATAAAATTAAACTAAAAAAATTGTTTCCATAATCAATTTTTCCCTCAAAACCTAGAGATTATATAAATGTATAAAACTCAGGTTCTATGCAAACAATGGCATTAACTATTTTTTTTACTTAGTTTGATTAGATATATGTTAAAATTTCACTCTTCATCTATATTTTAAGAATTTCTCATAATAGACAAATATTAAATTGTAATGAAAAGTAGCTTATTTCATTATATCACTGAGTTAAAGAAACAAGTTTTTTTTTTCTCCTTCTCACTTGTGATTAATTATTAGGATGAAAAGTAATTTGGATCAGAAACTCAGACAAGTAGGAACTCAGGCAAAATTGCTTTCAAGATTGTTCCAGCATGCAAGGCTTTATAAAATTATCATCAAAGCTAGCTGATGAAATAGATGACACATTGCAGCCCAAGTCATCTTCTGTAGGACTTGTACAGGAACTATTTAAACCAGCCTGGGTGAGAAAGCATTTTTTGGAAAGGTCCAGCAGAGCTGATGCTGCTCCTATGTGGTAACCCTGGGTGTCTGCACTTGGAACACTTTGTTCCTGTTGCTGTGAAACTCCCTAGTGCCTACTCACCAGCTCTTCAACACGCCCTGCTCAACCCCCAGGGACTTCTCGGAACTCTGCGCTTCACCAGAGGACCATGTGCAGAGTAACAATGGGATTCCAGGGCCAAATACCACGTATTTTGTCCCGTGTCCCTCTGTCCCCTCCTAACCCCCTCTTTTTTGCCAGGTGATGTATTAATAGTTTGGAATAGTATTCATGAAATGCATAGTATCTCATGGCATCCAATGGGACAGATCTAGCTAGGACTGAGGGCAGACTAGACCATGCTCTTGGATGCTGTCAGAGTTCTGCCCATTTCTTTTCTCTGCTTCTGCTTCTTTTTCTCTTGCTGCTCTCTGTCTCCAGGTTCACAAGCCAGAAATATGATCTTCACTGGCTCTTGGAACATTCACTTGTTGGGCCTGGAGAGAGACTGGCTCAGCTCTGACCTGCTCCCTTTCTCTGCCCCTTCCTTCCCTTTCTCCAGTTTGAAACATTCAGAGAAAGGGCTGAATGGCCTGTGCTAAGTCATGGGCTCATTCCTAGACAATGTGTGACTGTCTGGAAATGAATGCTCTCTCTCTCTCTCTCTCTCTCTCTCTCTCTCTCTCTCTCTCACACACACACACACACACACACACACACACACACAGGTGTGTGTGAAAATTTATAATCAAGAATGATGATTCATAAATGCAAATGATAAACTGAGGGCTTTTGCATAAAAAACAAATCAGCATTTAAATAGCCTGAGAAGTCATTACTGTACCAAATCAGTCTGTAACTAGTCACCTGACAGCAAGAACAATGTAGTTGCAATGGCTTTGTGCAGCAAGTCTTAAGGAAGATGAGAAGTTTCAGAAAAGATAATGATTCTGAATACAGGAGTAGGGGACTTGCTGTCTAGGACACAGGCCCCTCACGGAGCTAAAAAACAATATTTTACAATGCTAGATCTGGCTGGATCTTTTCTAGTTCCTCCCAAGAGAGAGAAATTATGCCCAGTTTTCATAGTAGAGAAAAACTATTAAATGTGAAAATCCTTTAGTTGAAGGAGTCAAGATGTTACTAAAAAGTTGCGTGACATCCCACTTTGGTTTTTATAAGAACCATTAAAACAAATTTCTTTCTGGTGCAAGCATGCCATTATAGTTCAGGATCTCTGTGGCAAGCCCTGTTTACTTACATCAGGCCTCCTTGATTGGTCATTGATCTATGATTTTTATTAATTATTTTATACTTAGTAGCTTGTGATTCTCTGCATTTCTTATGGATTATATCAATGGCTTTATTTCCTTAGCAACAGTATTCAATTCATATATTTTGCCTATTATGATTATAAGACTACATTAGCATGACTCACAAAATTCAAACTAAGTGAAACAGTCATCAAACGCTCCATTCACTACACAGTTATTATAATTTTGTATATAGAGGTACATTTTATAAAATATTTGTGGTAGTTCTGTTCAATATCCATCTTACCTTTTATTTTTATTCATCATAAGTGTTAACTCAGCAATGTATAAAAATTGTACTAATGAATGTGCAAGAATAAAGGATATTTAATTATTTGGGAGAGCTTAAATTCTCCTCTCCCTCTGTCACTCTCTGTGTGTTTCTTTCTGTTATGAAAGAAAATACGCCCTTTCCCAGACTTTGTAGTTCTGGAGTGTCCATGAAATATTAAATGCCCTCTGTACCCACAGCCTTTGACAGAAAATAGCTTCAGATAGCTCTTTAGATGAGTGTTGTACTCCACCAGACAAACCCATGAGTGGCCCTGCCAGAAACTGCCCGATAGCAGGGTACTTTATTGGATGATATCAAAGTGATCCAGTTACCCTTCCCCTCTTGGTAAATACACCAGAGAAGTCAGGATGTTCTACACACCCTTTTGAAGAGAGAAAGAGTTGTTTAGAACTCCAAAGCTGATGGTCTGCTACAGCCACTACTATACTTTAAACAGTAATGCACTGTGTTTCTAGTTTGGCATGGAGCCTGCTGTGATGGCGAGTGTCAGAGGGCTAGGACCTGGGGTCGGAGTAGAGCTTTTGAGAAATTCTCCATGCCTGTCTCACTTCCCTACAGAAGTAGCCTTTTAACTAATATGTTTATTGTTGTTGATAATCTCTTTGGGACAAATTTCCTCAAATGAGCTAAAAGAGTCTAAATGTGTTTGAATGACTCTAGATAGAGATTGTCACATTGTTTGGCAAGACTGTTTCTTAAGATTTCCCCCTCTGGATTGGCTGCTCTTTCTCTTTCTATACAACCTTACCCTTCCCTCATCTACAAAGACCATTAAGCTTCATTCAGTTGCAAATTCATCATCATTTTCAAATGGTGGAAATAAGAACAGTATTAACTAGGTTAATGAGATGCTTTTCACCTAAACTCTTTATTTCACAATTATTGAAATACTACTTTTACTGCTGTTCACATAACAGTATTATTAATTTTTCAGAATCCAAATCTTTAATGGTATTTTTTAATTTTGAATTATGTTTATTTGTCTAAGTGGAGGTAAACACCCAAGGAGGCTAAAGGTGATGAGTACCTTTGATATGGAGTTATAGTTGAAGGTACCCAACATGGGTGCTGGGACCCAAACCCTTAACTACTGAATCATCTTCCCAGCCCCTGGATCTTTTTTCCTTTGCTTCCACTCTCAGCATCATCTCTGTTCTTGTTTCCCATCTCACAGTATGGTCTCTTGCTTCATCAAGAACTATTGATAAGTTGTCATCACTTTAAAATTTCCTCGGTTGAGGCTGGAGAGACAGTTTGGAACACTTTGCTCTTCCAGAGGACCCAAGTTCAATTCCTAGAACTGACATCAGGCAGCTTACAAAACAGCTATAAATATATGTTTAGGGGTTCTAATTTCTGTTTCTGGCCTTCATATGTATACACACACACACACACACACACACACACACACACAAATATAAATAAAGGTAAATCTTTTTTTTCAAAAAAGATTTCTCACAAGACAATGGTGGCACATGCCTTTAATCCCAGCACTCGGAGGCAGAGGCAAGTGGATCTCTTTGAGTTCAAGGCCAGACTGATTTACAGAATGAGTTCTAGGAAAGCCAGGGCTGTTACACAGAAAATCCCTGTTTCAAAAAACCAAATAAAATAAAATAAGATTTTTCTATTAATATTTTTAAGATTTTCTTGCAAGTCACTGACACCTACTTTTGAAGTTTTAATGTTGAACCTTTTAGATTGTCTACAAACGTGTTAATAGATGTTTCCAGGCAATAACATTCCACCCTTTACTCAAAGGGTCTCTAGTTGTTTTGTTAAGTGAAATTTCCAGAGGGTCACATAGTCAGTGAGACAGACAGAAGGCTCACAAGATGCATTAATCTGTTCTCCATCAAAAATGACAAGAGATTATCAACTGTAAAGCACACCATTGTTTCATGGATGATAAAATGCAACACACATTGTACACAGCATAGCATGTACCAAAGTCTCTAATATCTGCAGTTCTATTCTAGGCTATTAAACAATCCACATTGTATGATTGACTCCCTCAAACTGTAAACTCAGATGTGTCTATATTAGTTTTCTGTTGCCACCGTGAAAATGTTCCTACAAACTTGGTGGCTTAGAGCTGCACAGATTGTCTTCCAGTGCTGGGAGCAAGCAGTGCAAGCTGAGTGTCACTAGGCTAAAAGTGAGATGCAGTGAGGCTGTGTTCCTGCTGAGGTGCTGGGGTAGAAGTCATTGGCTTGTCTTTTCCCACTTGCAGAGACTTGCAGTATTCCTTGGCTTGTGACCCTTTCCATCTTTAAAGCCAGAAATGCTTTGTCTTTCTCACTTCTCATCACCGATTTTACACTCTTGGCTCTGTCTTTCACCTATAAGGGCTCTTTGTAGCTCTGTTTGACCTACTGTGGTAGTTTGAAGGTAAGTGGCCCCCAGTAAGCTCATGGGGAGTGGCGCTTTGGTAGCCATGGCTTTGTTGGGGGTAGCTGTGACCTTGTTGGAGGAAGTATGTCACTGTGGAGACTGGCTCTGAGGACTCATATGCTCAAGCAATGCCCAGTATCTCAGTTCACTTCCTGTTGCCTTTGAAGTACAACTCTCAACTCCTTCTCCAGGGCTATGTCTGCCTTACACCACTACACTCCCAGCTGCCCCATTTCCCACCACGGTGATAATGGACTAAACCTCTGAAAGTGTAAGTCACCCCAAGTAAATATTTTTCTTTATAAGAGTTATTGTAGTCATCACATCTCCTCATAGCAATAGAATACTGACACCTACCTTGACAGTCAAGGGCTATCTCTTCCTTTCAAATTTTTTCCTTTAATCACACCCATAAATAGTAAACTCTTTTGTGGTAGGTGGTATATCCACAGGTTTTTTTTTGGCAATGGGATATTAAACACCTTGAAGTGAGGTCATTATTCTGACTATCACCAAGTCTAACACTAAATTCACGGTATTCTTCTTTATTAAAATTCTCTTTCCTTGGGACCTTTTTATCTCAATGACTTATGCTGTATGTAAACATTTTCCTTCACCAGACATCATCCTAGACTCTTCCCTTTCACATCAGTCAATCAGCCCTTTAACTCACTGATCAATCCCTTCCACCATTTCTTCCCATTAAAGAGTGCTTAGGCTAGTTGGGTGCAGTGCTGTATACCTTTACTTATAGCACTCAGAAAGCAGAGTTCAAAGCCAGCCAGCTTCACTTTGTGGTGAGTTCCAGGACAACCAGAGCTACATAGTGAGACTCTGTCTCAAAAAGACCCTCCCCCCCAAAAAAGAGTCTAGTTAGTTGTGAGGGATACTGCCAAACCTTGGTTTGGTCTTCTCTTTCCTGCTGTGACCTCTGAGCCAACTTCCTGCCAGAGAAGCATGCCAGGTGTATCTTGAAACATGCCAGGTGAAATTTGGGGTCAGGAAGTTTTTGTTTTGTCTTGTTTTGTTCTTGGTACTGGGGAGTGAACCCAGCACCTCTTATTGGTTAGCCAAGTGTTCTACCACTAAGTTATCCCCAGTCCTCTGTTCACTTTATATTTTGAGGAAGTCACTAGCTGGGCTTCTAGGCTCTGCAGGGACTACAGTTTTGGTACTTAATGGTATCACATGCTACTGGGGAGGAGAGGCAGGCATAGTGAGACATCAAAGGATGCGTCTGCATAGACCTAACTCCTCTGTGTCACACCTTAGGTCATCAGCTGCACAACTATGTGAGGCTAACACTGCTGGCCTGGTTGCTGAAACTAAAGATATTCTTTTCCTCAAACTGGCCTTCATACTGCTCACTGTCATCTCAAAAATCACCATCTGCAAAGACAGATCTCTCTTCAGTTCTACTGTTCAGTATTGATTACTCCATCCACACTCTGTCCTTACTGACTCCCCCCACACACACACACAACAAGCCAGGTGCCAAGACTGACTGGACTTTCCTTGGTGTCATTCCATCCCCCCTCCCCCATAGCCAGAAAATCCTATTTCTTCTCACTAATTGTGACTAGCCTAGTTCTGGGTCATACATCATACTATATTTCACTGCCAAATGGAGTCTGGAAATACTACTGCAATAAAGTCACTCCCTCTGTCAAAATCCCTCAGCGTTACATTAACTCCAAGCTTCCTGTGTGGCCTTAAAGGCCCCAGTAATTTGACTCTCCTGTCAGGTTTACATGACTCTCTGTTGTCCCTACCACCTGCCCCAGACAGGACTGTGGCCTCCCTGACCCACTGTTCCTCCCCCATGGCTTGCTGTCAGTCCTCACTGAGAAGGCCTGGATATCCCTTCAGCTGCCCTAGGCCTTCTTTAACCTGCTTCGGTCACTCCATCCCTCACATCTTCATTCCCTAACTCGTCCTTGGGCTCACATTTGCCTCTGAACTCACAGAGGACTTGGTAGGACAGAACATTGGTGTCTCTTGCTCATCAGGCCTTCTTCAGCTATAGTTCAGCTAACGCACAGCAAGGCCGCTGCTGTCTAGTTTCTTGTTTCCATATTCAAGTAGTGAATTTTTTTTCCTTCACTGATTCTTGAAATTATCACCAAAAGCAGAGACTCATTCCTAGTTTGGGACTAGTTTACCGATTTAATTTCTTTTAGTATTTCAAGCAATTAAGACACTGGGATGTTTGACAGTTTATGGATTTATGTTGATTGGTGAGTAGTTCCTGACAGCTGGAAACTCCAGTGAAATCAACCATCCCCAGCTGCTGAGAAGACAGTAAAAATCATTAATATAAGCTAAACAGGAGCATTATAAAAGTTGACTCTCAGGCTTCTTTGTGTATCAGGTGCTATTACATAAAACCAAACAGTCGAAGAGGGTAGAAGGAAGCAGATGATTTGATGTCTAGCCCCAGTCTCAAGAAATGTAGTACACTTGGCTGTGGGCAGAGGCACAGACCCATCTAATGGTCTGATCAAGATAACGGGCATCAAAGGAGGCATATGAGAGCAGAGTGAAAAACAAAACAATTCATATTCACAGGAGACTAAATCATCGCTCTGAAGAAACAAGCCCAAACTGTTTTACTAACGGTGATGGCATCCCCTACTCCCAAACCAATATGAAGGTGGGTATTGCTACAGCTGGGGCACATGTATACAGAGCACCTATCTGAGAAATGCTTCCCAGCACGACCACTTTCCACAGACTTGTGTGCCAGTACATGATCAGCCTCACAGACATGTGTGCCCACATATGATCGGTTCCACAAACATGTGCCAATTCATGATTGGTTTCATAGATGTGTGCAAATTCCTGATTGAGTTCACAGATGAGTGTGCCAATGCATGATCAATTTGCTGGTTTTGACACCTTTACAACCTAGTCAATGAAAAGATTTTTTTAGATCTTTCCAGTGAGAAGATGCCATATTTATGCCTACAGTGATTCTCCGGCCACTGCCACCAAGCTGGGTATATGCGTGGGCACACACTCACCCACACAATACGCCCAAGCCATTAGCTGTTTGTGCCCTAAATGTAAAACAAGGAATTCCCCAGATGATTTTTAAATTCCAGAGCAATTACTATATCCAATTTGAAGAGCCAGAAGGAAGGAACAGTCTGCCAAGTAGCTATTAGTGATGGGATTGCTTCTGCTTCAAAGGCTGTGCTGGATTAACTCCTAAAGTACTCAATTACTGTTCAGATCATGCTGTGGTGTCACATGGCCTAAAGAAGCCACCATCTCCAAAACCTAAAGAGGTAGGGGAAAGGAAGGATACATTTTCTTTTACATTGGAGCTGGCTGAAAAGTAAAAATATCAAAAAAAAATATCTCTCTCTCTCTCTCTCTCTCTCTCTCTCTCTCTCTCTCTCTCTCTCCTTAGACAAAACAGTATCAAATATCAAATTTCTTTAAATAGATTAGACATTTAGATCAGTGCACTTGTGTTGGCTTGACCATTAGAAGGACACAGCCTGCACTGAGCTGCTTCTTGGGGACTCTCTAACCATGCTTGTGGTGTTGAATTGTTTTCAGAGCCGATGCTGCCTTGACTATGTTCCACAGCAGAGAGTGGCAGGATGCGGAATCTCTCAGATCCTTTCACTTAAGAAGCACCAGTGAGAGATGAAGGGGACATGGGTCTGGGTGAAAATCTTGAGGGGAAAATGGATCATGGGCAGTTTTCTTCTTCTTCTTCTTCTTCTTCTTCTTCTTCTTCTTCTTCTT
>PVIH01025686.1:0-20191 GCA_004025045.1 Sigmodon hispidus | reverse complement strand
ACTATTGAGAATAACTAAAAAAAAAAAAATTGCATCAAAAAATAAAGTGTGCATGTAAATTGTGTTAAGGCATAAGATGCCAGAACTGTAAGAGCTAATGTTCTAAGGACACAGGCAGAGGGACGAGCCTACTTCTGGGGCTGCTTTACAGGAGGTAGCTGGGATTAGGTAAACATGCATTTCTGTAGTCCAAGGGATGAAAGAAACAAAAATTCCAGTCCAGGCCTGGGGAAAGAGAGACAGTCGCTGGTGAGCAGCCCATGTATTCAGTTGGGACTCCTCTGGGGACAAGTATAGACTAAGGGCAAACAGGAAATAAATCCTTCAAATGACTCCTTATTAACTACTTAAGACAGTCTGTCCCAAGCCCACCAGCCTCCAAGAACTGTGCTCCTATTGAATCCCCTCTCTGGACACTCAGGCTGTGGCTCTTGCAGAACTGAGAAATGCTATGAGTACAATGTACAAATCATGCACATTCTGAAGGCTCAATATAAAGAGTTTGCAGATACTAAATTCTTAGTTGGCTTCATGCTGAAACAAGACTTTTCTGGGGGCACATTGTTAAATAAAACACGCTAAAGTTACCTTGACTATTTGCATATACGTAATGGGACAATTAAAAACTTTAAAATGAAATTTCCGGCTCACTTCAGATATCTATTTGTTTCTTCTGACTGAGAGCTTACAGGTAGCTCTATAATGTTTACATGCACTATCTAACAGGAGGTGAAAAGTTCCCAGGTACACCAGAAAATGAGACCAAATGACAAAAGGCAAAATTCGGCAGTAAGTAATAAAAGCAGATTCACGGATGTTTCATATACTGAGTTAAAAGCATTAAGAAGTACAGCTAATGTATGTATGAAAAAAAGGTAACAACATGAAGGATTGAGGTGGAAATTCTAGAAGTAGAGAATATAGTACCTGAAATTAAGGAATAGATAATATTAACATTTATTTCTATTTTATTTTATAAGTATGGTGTTTCATCTGAAAGTATGTATGCGCACTAGGTGTGATGTATGTGGAGGCCAGAAGGGAATGTGAACATCAAATCCCTTGGAACTGGAGTCACAGACAGTTTTGAGCTGCTGTGCTGGGGTCAACCCAGGAACTCTGCACAACGACCGGTGTTCTTATGCATTAAGCCATATCTCCAGCTCCCAAGAACCTGACAATTTTTGGAACTAAGAAAACATTGATATATTAAAAATAGCCTGCTTATTATACCAATATCCCTTGTTCTTGATCCTAGAGATCTAGAAAGGCCTTCCCTGACCACCTCTGGTCCATAACTACCTTACAATGTCCTTTAGGGTCCTTGTGGATCTCTCTCTAGTCAGTCGGAGGTTTTAGCAGTGTTAAATGTTATTGTAGCGACTTTTCTCAACCATCACTGTGACAATAACAGAGAAACTTAAGGAAAGAAATGGTTTAAAGGACTGTCTCTCAGCCTTCCTAATGCTGTGACCCTTTAATACAGCTCCTCATGTTCTAGTGACCCCACGCCCCGGACCATCAGCTTATTTTCATTGTTCTTCTATAACTGTAATTTTGTTACTGTTATAACAAAATTGCAATTGTTATTGTAAAAATTGTAAATATGAATTGTAATATAAATAATTTTTGGAAATAGAGGTCTTCCAAAGAAGTTGAGAACTACTGGTTTAGCAGGTACTATCCACTACCGCAGAGAGAGTCTGGAGGTGGCACTAGCTTCCAGCTGCAGAAGGGGTGGGACAGCAGACTATGGTGTCACCACAGCTAGGAAGCAGAAAGCTCACATCTGGATCTGGACTGTTACCCTTAAGTCCACTCCTATGATTTAAAATCTAATAGCTAAAGCCAATGCCCCTCAAGTCCCAGTTTCCAATAACAGCACCCTAGCTGGATATTACCTGTCTAAATGCAGGAGCCTGAGTGGACATTCCACATTCAAACCATCCAGAGGTGTTCAGATCCAGAGGGCTAGAAGCTGTGAAGACCCAGTGAGACAGCAGAGGTCTGGGCAGTGCCTCACTGGCAATGCTGGTCAAGGCTTTTGGGTTGCCTGGCAAGCTTGACCTCATTGTCACCCACAGTGGCAAGTGGTGTGCCAGGACAACCTCATAACTGGGACAAAGTTGTCTGGCATGCCTGGAACTGTCAGGAAGGAGCTCCTGAACATCTACAGGCTTGTTTGTTTGCGTGCCTCAGGTATTCAGTCACTGGGTGAATGTGGAGCGAAGCGGCCATTTATTGTGTAGGCATAACACTGCCATTACACAGATCTTCATGGGACATTCTGACACCCAATCAATTTTTATACCAGGAGGGTTATCCCAAGCAGAAAACTAATAAATCCTACTCTTACTAAGCATCTGAAAGCAGAGTGGAAATTGAGACCCTAGTAAAAGAGAATGGCATTGTAGTACGCAAGTGTAACATAATGTTAGAATTAAGTTGACATGGATGCATGCTGCCCTCACCCAGACGGAATGTAGGATGACAAAGACATGCTTTCAATACTATGCCAGGACCCTATTTAATGGCACAGAAGGACTATATTGGAAAAGGCATGAGCCTTCTCTGGGGAAAAGGAGGTTATGCAAGTGTGTTGTGATCCCAATCCTCCCTCCGAGGAACGTAAGTGCTCCTTCCACTTTAAGCCTAGTAGATAGAGCCTGTCCTTAAAGACAGCTTGTCCTATATCCTTCCAAGACACAGCATGGCAAAGATAAAAAGGCTGGTGGTGGCTCTGAGGAAAGGTGAAGAAGTTTCACAGGTTTGACCCACAACGGATTCACTGAGACAAATGACAGGGAGTTCCCAAAGCATGGATGCAGCTAATGGCCTTGCCTGAGAAGCTACAGAGTACACCTCAAACCATGGGTGATAGTGTGCTGGAAAGAAAGGAGTCCCCTTAGAACACTTTACAGAGCACTCATGCTGCCATGACCCACACAAAGTGGTCCTATGCCTCAAAGGCATGTAAGAGGTCATAGAAAAGTACTGAGCAGGGGAGTTTGTCTGTCTAGATTTCACTCTACAGGGGGTGGAGAAATTTACCATGGCAGATAGAAGCTTATATCCTGTGCCTGCAGACTTCTGTCTTCAAAACAGAAGTGACAAAGCACACACATGTAGTTATTGTTGTTGCAATTATTGATGTAGCAGGAGAAGGATAAAGCTCTTTGCTCAAAGAATAAAAAGAGGTCCGACCTTATAATAGGCAGTGCACTCAGACTCCTTCACCTCATCATGAGAAGTCCAGAGAGCAGGGAAAGCAACATAATTTTGGATGGAGAAGGGCAGATATGTGTTCCCCAGCCCCTCTGGGGACTGTACTACCAGGGGAGATATGGCTTCCCATCTTGGTGTCAGCAAACAAGATGACAACTCTGACATCTTCCCATTATTGCTAAAATGCTGATGACCACAAACAGATAAGAAACTCCTTCTAGATGGTCATCAGTTTTAATGAATAATGTACTGTCCCAGCACGAAGGAATCCAAAGGTCAGATGTACCTGTTGAGAAGATAGACTTGAAGTGGGATTTTTCTCTCCAGACAGCCTTCTGGAGGAATGCTGCATCCCTGGGCATCTTGCATCGTACGGTAGTGGCCCTCAGAAAGGCTGTACCTGAGGTAGCCAGAGACAATTGCAACCACCAGTTTAAAAATGCCACATGGCAGGGAGCTGGGCTTCCAGCAGGCAGAGGAGGAGGTATGCTCTGTCTCCCCACAGTGTCCTGCTGTGTTTGGAAACCCCATCCAAGAGGCAGCGTATGGATCCGTGCAAAGATCTGCTGTCGTGTAATGAAACGGTAATGGGAGGCAGTCCGGAAGTCGTCTTTCCACAGCCACCAACGGATGCCATCCACAAGGAGGGCAGCTGCTCCTCCAATCTGCCCTGCATTTTTAAGTCGGCACTTGCTTTGGAGACCAAGGACACCCCCAGCTGCACTGGAGTTCTCTTCAACTTCCAGAGACCTTCTGCACCCAATGGGCACTCTTTCATTCTGGCCAGAGGGCCTTGAATTGCTGAGAATTCACCCCCTAGGGGGAAACCAGAGTGCCTTGCAAGAAGGACAGCTCCTGGCACAGGCAGGAAGCCATCTTGGAGAACGGTTGTGCCCGTGCCCAGTTCTGAGAATTGTGCACGTTCCTCTCTTTGTTAAGACAATAATACGCACAAAGCCATAACAATAGCAAGGATGAAACCCAAATATTCAGTAAGTTCCAAAAAGAACAGGATGGGTCTGTCATCTATTTCAAATACCTGTTCACCACGACGGATGTTACCCCGCAAGTGCTGAGCCATCTCCAATACACGCCATATGCCTGTTTCTTTACTTAGCATTGTTTGGGGTGGGAATCCTTCAGAGAATGGAAGGTCCCCGAATATTTGGCAAGCCAAGCAAGGACAGCTGAATATGCACAGGGATGGTGTGTCCTAAACACACCCTCACACACATACAAGCATACACAGAGACACAGATTTTCTCCCAGACTGTGGAGAAACTTCACTCATCAGTTTCTTTTTCTATGCATAGTAACAGAATTAAAATAAACCCAATGGTAGAAAAACAGCAAATCAGGACTGGGGTGCCCATCCCTTGTAGAAGCACCCAGCCAAGATTTTAGAGTAAGGATTTAGCCAGACACCTGCATGGACAGGTACACAAATCCATCTAGTCTGCTCGTGGTTTGGATCGGCTCAGACGGGGTATTGGATAAATAGCATCACACACTATATCTTTGAGATAAACATCTTGTCTCCTGTCTGAGTTAGTTATATAAATGCATGACATGAACCTGACTTTGGTTCTGGCCCCTTTAATATTTGTGAATGTGACCTCTGAAGACATTGGATATCAGAGCCACCAAGGCAGGGAAAAATAGACCAGCAGGAAGCTGGTGGTTCTTTACCATCTCCAGACTCATGGTAAGGATGTTTGTCAGGAGGCATCTGCTTGGATGCTGCTGGCTTTGGTGTGTGGTAAACACTCTGTGGCAAACACCTTCTGTTGATCCCATAAAGGGTGGATGTAAGCAGGGAGATGTGAAACCTGGGAAATGGGCTTCTTTTAGTTTTTTCACTAAGTAGTTAGGGAACTGGAAGCATGGCCTGAATACCTCACTCTCAAGGGTAATCATCTTCCCTGACTGGTATCTTAAGCTTGTCAAGCACTTAGCCAGAGCTTTCCAAGGCGAGTTTGGAGGAAGCATATGGTGTTCGCCCGGTCCATATGACTGGCTGAGCGTCGACCACTACTGTTGATATAACATCTCACTTTTCCCTCAATATTTTGACAGCATTTGTCAATGAAAATTAAATGACTGTCAAACTTCTTTCTGCTAACTTACGGCACAACCATCAGAGAAAGCCAGCGCCTCGCCTTAAGCCAAAGGGACCTTGTCTTTATGCTCAACCAAGAGTAGGGAGAGGAAGATGTTGGACTTGAATGCCAGTAGGGAAAGGCTTGCCAAACCAGCAAGAGGATGCAAGAAACACCACCTTCCTATATCCAAGCTGCTGAGAAGACAGTCTGCTGGGGGTAGAGATGGGGGAATGCTGAGTCAGGGCTCAAGCTCTAGACAGACAATTCCTCATGCTAAATGCATGTGCATTTAAAAGGCGAGAGAAAAGACTACATCTGAAAAATCAAAGATTCTTATCAGGGTATGTTTAGAATCTAATAAGGATATACTGGAGAAATCACATGGATTCAATCCTCCTCATCTGAAGAGGATTCCTTGGGCCAGGCATGGTGATGGTGCACAGGCTATGGAGGTACTGTACATGGAGGTACAGAAGGATCACCAGTTAGAAGCCAACAGAGGCTGCATAGACAGACCATGTCCTGAAAACCAAAACAAAACAAAAATCCCAAGTGATGTTTTCTTGAGATGAGTTGATCAAGTCTATTTGAGTCTCTCTAATTTCTTTATTGTTTTGCATTCTTCAAAGACCAAAAGTCATCAATGGTCATCACTGGCAGTGATTTCTGTCACATCCTATAGTGGGATTGTGCTGGTAATGTTGTAAATATTTGTCCCGCCTATGAGTTTAATAAAAGCTGATTGGCCAAAAGCAAACAGGAAGTGTGGGCGGGGCTACCAGGCTAAGAAAACACAGGAACATCTCAGAGCAGACACAGATGACAGAGTTGTCAGAGATGCTAGGAGATGCAGAGGAAATGCTACTCTGAGAAAAGATACCGAGCTGCATGGCTGAACCAGATGGGTTGAGTTGAGATGAAGGAATTTAGCAAATTATATGCCTAGGTCTAGGTCAATCAGCATACACAAAATTAATATAAGCTTGTGTGTGATTATTTGAGAGTAAGCGGGGCAGAGAATGAGACTAAACCTTTGGTCCAGGCCCAGAAAGTCTGGGCCAGAACCATACAACAACACCCAATCTACTGTCATGATTAGCATTGGCCAGATTTATCAGGAGAGATGGACACACATCTACTGGACATGGACAGGACCTCTGGCTTTTACAGAACAATCTCTATGTATTTTGTCATGTGTCTCTCCCACAACTAATCCAGAAAGTCAGACAGGAGGAGCATCCCTACACACAGTAGGACTTCACTTGCATCTTTAAGATCATCCTGACAATTAAGACATAAGGCAAAAGAATGTTTCCAGCTGCTTCCAACAAGCATCCTATGGTGCACTGGTGATGTCTCCACAAGAGATCTGCAAATGCAGTCTCCTGGAAGACAGGCTTCCTCACAGCCAGCTGTTTGGAAAGTGGCACACATGGTCATGTCTACAAAAACCATGGCTAACCAAGGCCCCTCTTCACCTGTGGGTCGAGACTCCAATAGTTTAGGTAGTAGAATAGGTCACTTTGTACAGAGTTGCCCTGCATTAACCCATGGGTACCCTCCTGTGTATATGCAAGCTAGATAAAGAGATACTTGCAACATCACCAACACTCATGCTGCTTTCTAAATACTTTGTTTGGAGTAAAAGATGCAAGTGGCCTAAGAACAGATCCCCAGACACCCATCCCCACTCCGATGCATGTCACTCTGGACCACTGGGGCACTGGAAGAAGCATGCCCACTTTCAATGTTAAAGCATAGATCGTTTTCTTCCACACATCAGGACCCAGATATCCGAGACACACTTTCCTTCGCAGCTAAGTACATGTTTCTCCCCCACCCCTGAATATTTGACTCCTTTCCTTGACACAAGTCCATAGACCCTAGAGACCTGGCCAGCCCCAAGATCAGCTCAGCTACGGTAAAGTTCTGTCATCAGTACTTGGATTTCCAACCCCTAACTATTCTCCCCGACACAAAGGGGGGCAGCCTGGCACAGTAACAAAAGCCAGTGTGGGTGGCAAGGTGACTGCACATTTCAGCTTCAATGCTCCGGTGTGGGGCTTGCACCTGATTACCAGATGCTTCAAGCAGATGGCCAGGGAGGGGGAGCCGGCTTCTGGTTGTTTCTGAGGGCTACAGGAGAACCAATCCAGAGAGCCGTCCGGGAGTGCCGGGCTCAGCGTGTTCTCCGGACGCCTTGCACACTCCCGAGCTCCATTCTGGGGAGCCTTCCAAATATACGCATGCCCACCTTGAATGTGGAGCTCAAACAAGGCAGTAGGCTCGGCCAGAACACGTCCTTTTGTCCACTGACTACTGTAGGATCTCTTTTCTGGATGGTCGTCTGGAACAGGCCACGTTGCATCTGTTATCCAATCCAGAAGGTCTCAATAAATAGGATACATTTGCAAATTAATTTTTCAGGAAGTGACTGGGTGAGCCATAAAAAGGAGCCTCCCTGCGGTACCCAGCCCGGCCTCACCAGCAACCCTGGATGGCTGTTTCTTTCTTCTGACCTTGGCCTTGGGAGCTATGAGTCCTGACGATGACCTAGTCTCTGTCTGAAAGGTGGTAACAGCTCCTGGGATTAGAAGAGCTGGCAGAAGGGGTGTGGGCTGTGCCAAGCAGGGCTTTCTGGAGAAATGGGGATTTTTCAAAGCTCCCCTCATAGCAGAAGCTGCTGGCAAGGTCTATGGGCCAGAGCTGAAAGGAGGCGCAGCCTGGTACTGTCTCTGCCCAGAGTCTCCTTTCTCTTCCAGGAAATCCAATCCCTTGCATGCCCAGGCACACATGGCTATGCAAATGTAGAAACAAGCAGGCAATAACAGGTACTGGTGCATGAGTATGATCCTGCTCACACCCCCCTCCAACACACACTCACACACACATTTACACACTCATACACACACACTCACCCACAGCATTTCACTGTGAACAGAAATGGTTTTTTTTTTTTTTTCAACTGATGTGCCCACCCCCATCCCAATCTGGAAAGTGTCTGAGATACGCAATCAATGGACGGCTGAGTGAATGAGTGAGTGAGGCTCATTTTCAGTCTTAATGCCTGTGAAACCCAGCTGACGCACTAGTGAGAGTCTCTGATGCTCCCAGATCCTCCTACCTTCCCAGTCCTTATAATGACTCCATTCAACCCCACTCAGAAACCTGTGCTTCTCCAGTGCACACCTGCTCTAGTCTCTGCCTGAGCCAGTCCTGTCTTTAGCAAGAGGCTTTCTCAGCACAGATTCCAAGGAGTAGAGCCTGCACTGACTGGTCTTGGACATTTAGGGTTGTTCATCTCTCTCTTTTGCAGTAAATAGGACTGGTGCGCCTGAGAGGTTCCCTCAGTTTTCCTTTCCTCACTCTTGGGTTTCCTTCTGCCAGCTAAGGCTGTATTCTCCTATGGATGCATGAGATGCATGATCCAGGAATACCAATCAATACCTTGAGAGCAAAGAGAAGTTCTCAGCCAATGAGGAGGAGCAAATCGTGAGAGGGCTGGGGTACCCAGTATCTTCTCACTATGGCTCTGCAACATGGGGCAAATTGTCTAACCCCTCTGTGCCTTCCTTCTTTCTTAATAAAATGGAA
Source organism: Sigmodon hispidus (assembly GCA_004025045.1). Taxonomy (NCBI): domain Eukaryota; kingdom Metazoa; phylum Chordata; class Mammalia; order Rodentia; family Cricetidae; genus Sigmodon; species Sigmodon hispidus. The sequence continues at coordinate 11,270 of PVIH01025686.1, read as the reverse complement.
ATACTTTTTAGGACAGTTGGTAAGTTGTAAAAGGCAACAGCCTGTCGAGTGCACAACTCAGCATGCCACACTGGACATTTGATGACAATCCCATACACCACACCTTCTGTATATGTGCAGGGCAGCTCTATCTTAGGATTGGACCCTACCAGAATAAAAGTCAATGCAAGCAACCACCAGGTTGTCACCCTTTTCCCACCATGTCCTTTCTGTACAAATTAGCTTGAATAGGCATACTCAGCCTTTCCTACCTCAAGTGACACCCCTCCCACAGGAACACCTAGAATAGAGGGCCAAGGTTGCTGTGTCTCCTCCTCTATCTTCCTAGGCAAAACGGAGGCAACTTTGTGTCCCTGCCCACATTCAGAATATAGAGAACATAAGAAGAGAGAGGGAGTTCCTCAAGGTCCCCAGGGTGGTGATAGGGCTGCCAGGGTAGCACTGTAACAGGCGGCTTGTGACTGGTGGCAGAGCCTACAGCCCCAGGCTCTTCCACAGAGGCAAGGATTAGCCCTGTGCCCTGGCCAGTGGCCAGCTCAGATCGTTTTATTTGGCCTACTTAGCTGTCCCCCAGGGGTTCCAGGAAAGGGATGATTCATCACTGTCTGGGGCACCCTCATGCAGAGAGGGTCCACCCTGGAGGGATTGTATCTCTGTCAATCTGTGTGACATGACAAGCTCAGTGTACAGGCTCTGGCCACAGGAAGCCAACGAAGGCAGAGTGATGCTGGTCCTGGGATGGGCTATGATGGGCACTCAGAAAGCCAGGAGCAAAGTTAGATGCATGCTTGGAACACCCAGGGACATCAATCCGGAGCCCATCTGCAAGCACCATGCACAGGTCAGGGCCGAACAGTGGGGTGATGCTGTCAACATGCCCACAGCCTATTCAGGTCACTGGTAGAGACACAGCCATGTTGGAGGACACAAAGCAAGAGAATGTGATCTCTGCCTGTGACCACTCAGTGCTCCAAAGACTCACAGAATTAAATGCCTAGAATAAACAGAGTTGAGAGACCTTACCACAGGGGCACTTATCCAGGGAGGTGAGATATCAGGTCCAAGGTCACTCAGCACAAGGAAGGCACAACAGGGACCCCATTCTCCTGTCTCACACCTGGAGTTGAGGAACAGTAAACTCTCCTTCAAAACACAGACCAGTCAGAGGAGCCCATGGGAGTTAGATCAGGAGGTAAATGATGGTAAACTCCTTCATAGATGATCCCCACCAGAATGGAGACCTGAGACTTTAGCACTACAGTCTGATTGTGTGTGTGTGTGTGTGTGTGTCCATATACCGAGGGTTTGAATAAGACTTAAAATACACACTTTTCCAATCTAATAAACAAGACTGGGGTGGGGAGGGCTGAAAGTGAGGGCTTCCCTGTATCAGAGTGTGGCTGTTGCTGGCTGGACGCCCCAGTCTGGCTCTTGGTCACCCCTGCAGCACATCCGCTCAGCATTCACTTCCCTTCTGCACAAGTAATTAAGAAACACCTGTGTTTCTTCGTCAGGCTGCACATTTGGGGAGAGCATCTCTCACATCACTTCGACGGGGAACTCAGGTCCCCTCTTGAGCTCAGCTGTGGTATGGCCCAGGGTGCCCCATTTCTGTGTCTCTATCAGGGGACAGGAAGAAGCCTGGGAAATCATGGCTCCACAGAACCTGCTTCAAAATGGCCGGAGCCCCCCAGAACTTTGCAGCAGCATCAGGCTCCTGGAGGTACCTTGGTGCCAGCTTTCATGCCTACGCCAGCTTTTGCACAAGCGAACAGCTTGTATCCCCATGAAAATCAATGGATGGAACAAATTGTATTAAATTATGTAAAATGATACTAAAGAGTACATTCTACCAGTGAATAGAAGGAAAAAACACCCCCATCTTGTTTTAATAAATCTGGCAAAAATTATAGGAGACAATTAGGAAGGGGGAAATGCTAAATTTTTATGGCATTTTAAAGTCACATCTTCTGGCCATAAGCAGAGACTGGGGATTTATCCCTTCATAGGTCAGACAGGCATAATTCTTTCATATGTCTGACACCTTTGAGTTATTTATTACCCTGCTTCAGCCAGCAACATCTCCTGCCTGACTCCCTTCCGTGGAGACAGACTGGACCAAGCAGCAAAAAGGAACATGTACTGTTTTGGAGCCATTTAAAAAAAAATTCCTTTCTTTCACAGATTTTTTTTTCTCATGGTAAATAGCTGTAATTAACATTGAACTTGCCTATATGAGGAAAAATTATATGGAAATATTTTAGCCACTTTTATCCTTTTGGTTCCTTCATGGAGCTGCCATCTTGAAAGAGAAAGAAAGAGCAAGTAATAGTGTGTCTAACAGGCGAGGAGCCTTTGCCCGCCAGGAGCCCCGAGCTCAAGCCCCCAGCTCATGTCACAGCCAGCATCAGAGATCAAGTCAATCTGTGGTATAATTTCTGCTTAGCAACTGTCTGAGTGACCTGAGGTAAGTGGTATTCAGGGTGCTCCCTGAATGAGGCATGCTGGGGAGAGCATACCCTTTGGCTGTATGATCTTAAACACATTTAAAAACCCACTAGTAGAGTGGACACACTAATTCTAATTTTTTTCCCTGTGCTTATAAAGATTAGGATAATTAAATCACTTACAAGCTTCTATACAATTGTCACAAAGAGAAACATTTCCTCAATGGTGGCCTCTAGCATCGCCATGATCTATAAGAGATGTTTTCCTTAGAGTTGCCTGGAAAGATGGTATCACTTTGGAAATACAAATAAGTGACTGTGGATATGACATGCTTCCTGCTCAGGCATTAGGCAAGTGAATAGTGATGTGTGGTGGATGGTGAAGCCAGGCAGGAACGCTGTGTTTATGTGCCCCTGTAGGTAAAGAGGAAAAGCTCACATGGATGCAGTCATCTTCTGGACATCGACTGGAGCTGTGGCCTCACCCAGCATCACTGCACATGACTGCTTTCCCCGAGATCTAGGGAACCAAACTCAAGCCAGCTTTTCTCTCCAGCATGCCCAAGGTCCCACCAGTCATCAGTGCCAAGACATGTTTAATACAGGCATGTTTAAATTGAGCAAATCTAAAGAACATCCACTTTATAACAAATATTATGATCTTTGAATCACTTCCTCTAACATACTAAACAAACAAACAAATAACCTTGTGGCCCTTTGTATAGAGGGGAGTTATCAGGAAGCTCTTCTATGTAACATAAATTAAAAAAAAAAATGTTCTCAATGCTGGAGACATGGCTCAGTGGTTAAGAGCACACAGTGCTGTTGTAGAGGACCCAAGTTCACATCTCATCACCCATGTTTGCTGGCTCCCAACTACCTGTAACTCCATCTCCAAGAGATCAGACTCTTTTGGAATCTGCGGACACTATATTCCCGTGCACAACCACCCCACACATGTACACATAAGTAAGAAATACATCTTAAAAAAAGGTCTCTTCTAAGAAACCATACTCTCCTTGCTGAGGGCTTTTGCAAGCTCTGGAGAGTCAACCCAGTCCATATGAGAAGGACTCAGGCTCAGGGCAGGCCCTAGGTTCTAAGAGCAAGGCCCACAATGAGAAGTGACTGATGGGCCGAGATACTAGGATAGGCGGAAATGGGAGAGGACAACTCAGAACACCAAGAAGTCACCACACAGGAGAGTCAATCTAGATCTCAGAGAACCACACATACCATAGTTTCCCCTAGTTAGCTCCTAGGCTGAGTCCTTTTACTTAGCAGGAGAAAGAGTTTACACAGTAGTTTCTAAAAGTTCTAAGGGACCTTTTCCCACAAGATGAGTTTGTTTAAAAATTATTCCCCATGGCGATATGATTGGGGAAGGCTTAGTGGACAATAATTAGGTCATGTGGGCCCCATCCCAAGGAATAAAATAATTTTGGACTTATTTTGAAAGCAGTCTACAGATGTGAAGACATAGGGTAAGAAAGTCTAGTTGGGGGAGGGTGCTCAGGACCTCAGAGGCCAATGAAGTCCCTGGAGGCTAGCATGTGAGAAGCATGCAGTCTCTACACAGTAGTGATGCCTAGTAGTGAGTGGGTCACCAACTCAGGTCAGCGTAGGGTAATGTCAGGCTGCTTCAAGCTAAACCGCATTCATACAACACCTCCTTAAAAGACTGGAAAAGACAGAGATGTAAAATGTCCTGCTACCCTTGCCCTAACTCCAAAGCCTCTAGCTACAGGGACTCTTTTCAAAAAGACTTTTAAGAGGTGTGAAGGTGGGCTGACCTGCTACACTTTCCAACGAGGTTCTGCATCTTACAGCTCCTAACAACCAATACAGAGCGGCACTTCTGACCTGCGGGGGCTGGGAGCCAAGAGTATATGGCAGTAATGGCAACAGGGAACCTAGGGTATTAAACTGCCCCAACCATCCAATCAAAATTGTCCTCTTAGAACACCCTTGGTTCTGAGTCTGAGCTCAGCTTGGACTTTGCTGATGTCCCTGAGGTTTGTGCTGCTGAACACCACTTATTCCTGCATTATGAGCCCCCTCTTTGGGCAGGTACAGCTGTTCCTATACTTATAGCTTTTATACACAGAAAATTGCCCAAAACACACAAATAAATAACAGGGAACCTATTCTTCCCACCTGCCTGAGGGCCAGTTGAAAGGTAATGGGAAAAACTGATTCTCTCGCTCACATCAGCAGGAGAAATGGATGCTTCAAGCCCAGGTTGGGAAGATCCTGGTGAGCCAGCTTTGATTACTACAGGTTTCTGTTCAACTGTGCAAGCCTTAAACTTATTTCTAATCTGTTGGCTCAAGGAGTGTGCCTATGAATTGAAAGGCACTGTTCTCTACCTGAGGATGTTACAGTTAAAATGCAAATAATGAAACAGGAATCCAAGAAGGGAATGTCTAAAATAGAGAGGAAGGTCAAGGAACATGGGTCTTGGTTGATTCTGCAAAGGTCTTAGTCCCCAAGGGCTGTAGTGATGCTACCTAGTCAAATGTCCCTTCCATCCATGGGTGCCAACTGCTCAGCCTGATGGCCAGCTGTCCTTTATCCCAGCTCTGTCATAACTTTGTCCCCTGTCAAGTTTCAAGTAAACATTTTCATGGGTGATGGTAGGAAGATAACATTACTTTAGGTTTGCAACTCTGCACAGTTTTTTGTAACAGTGGAACACGAGTCTGGAGAGATTTCCCAGTGCCTAAGAGCAATTACTGACCTTGCAGAGACCCCAGTTCGATCCCAGCACGCAGACAAGAAGATACATAACTACCTAAAACTCCAGTTCCCAGGGATCCGACACCTCTGGCCTCCACAGACATCTATATCCGTGTGCATTTCTTCACACAGACATGAACACATACTTAAAAGAATTACACATAATTAAAATAATAAAAAAAAATCTTAAAAACATAAAAATGGAACACTCCTAAGCATACATTTCCTGCTCTTCCTTCCCTCCTCCCTCCCTCCCCTCCCTCCTCCCTCCCTCCCCTCCTTCTTCCTTCCTTCCTTCCTTTTCTTCCTTTGAGATAGGGTCTTGTTCTGTAGCCCAGTTTGCCTGGAACTCAGAATCCTCTTGCTTTGTTCTGTTGCTATGATGAATCTTCACAGCCAAGGAAACTTATAGAAGAAAGAATTATCTTGTCCTATAGGTCTAGAGGGATGAGTGTCCATGATGGAAGAGCAAAGACAAACAGAGATGACATGGTTGGAGCAGGATGCTGAGAGTTCAATCATATCTTGAACCACAGGAATGAAGCAGAGATCAATGGGAAAAGGTACAAGTTATTAATCCCTCAAAACCTGCCTCCAATAAAGCCATAACCTCCTGAATCTCCTGCAACAGAGCCAACACTGAGGACCAAGTATCAAAATACATGAACCTATAGGAGCCATTCTCATCCTATGCCACAGGAGTAGAGGGATTGCAGGCATGCACCACGATGACCTGCAGGCTGCTCTATGCATGCAGAGGAGAAGATGCTGAGTTTGTTCTCTGAGTCTCAGATGAAGTCTGGATTTTGTATCCTTCCAATGGCACAGAGAGGCAGCACTGTTTCTGCAATCTGACCTCATATATGACTATGGAGGTCAGATTCCCACAGAAAAGCTTAGAATTGATTATAATGACCTATGGAAGATGTTTCCCCTGCTGTTCAGAGTGGGGATATTATCCAGTCCTGGGAATGAAGAATAGAATGATCTTATTAGATTCTGGGGACATAAGTAAGGGGGAGGGAGGGACCATAGAGACTGGTGAGTAGGTGTGGAATTATGGATATGCATGACAAATAAGTCCTGACACACAGCATTTAACATAACATTGATTGTGTTAACTGTGAGAGCTAAGGACAGTAGTGCCCTGTATCTCTCAAAAGAGCTAGAATGTTGAGTGTTGTTAAACACACACACACACACAACCATTTAAGAAGGTAGTCATCTTTATTTGAACACCACACATGTACAGTTCTGGAAGCATAATACAGTGTTCCATAACTATGACCAATTTTATGCGTTAATCAAAAAAGATTTTAAATTTATTTTACAAATCTAAGATTGTAAGATGCAGAGGACCAGGATAGAACATCTACTGGGGCAGTTTCTTCTCTATGAAGGGGAACTGCACCCAGGAAGTCTCAACAATATGTTTGTCAAACGAGACCTAAAAGTTGACACCACCAGCTGACATTCCAATATGGATGGGGAATCTCACAGTGCTTGAAGAAGAAATGCAGGCAATCGACGGTGTCTAAGAGTGCAAGCATTAGTCTCATCAAGGGATGAAACCCTGATTACTAAATCCCAAGTGGTCCGCTCTAAACACATATCAGCAACTCTAAATAAGCTCAGGGGGTTGTTCTTCGAGCATTATATAAATATACATATACATATGTGCATGTGTAACAATCATAATTAAAAAAATAAGGGACCATAAATTTGAAAAGCAGTGGGAGGAGCATGGAGGAATGTGGTAAATATAATACTCATATTAAATTTTCAAAAAATTTAAATAGTATTACTAATTTTTTTATCCAGCCTTATTGAAGTTTAATTGGCAAATATAGATTTCACATGTTTAAGGCATACAGCATGTCAGTCTGACAAACATTGGCACATGACCTTAATTTCAAAATGGAACTAAGTGAACAGACTTAAATACTACTTTTTAATTTGAGATCTTGAATGCATCCCTCCCTGACCCCCAAAGTATGTTCTATGTTTTTCTTAAGATCTGACTGAGATTACTTTCTACGGATGAACACTGGATTCTAAATGTCACCCCAGAAGATTAGGAGACCATTTACTTCCTATTTATTGCAAATATTGTCTGGTGTTCTGCATCTAAAGAATGCTGTTGATTAGGAAGGCCCTTCCTTTTGTTCCCAGCTTCTAAAAATATAGAGGCTATCACAAAATATGAAATAATATCCTGGTACAGGTAACATGAATATTTTCCATCAGTCTTTAATTTGTGTGTGTGTGTGTGTGAGTGTGTGTGTGTGCCAGAAATGGGGTGGTACATTAATATAAAGATTCAAAAGAATAATTAAAGATCTACCTGGACACAATCTGCCTGAGGGAGGCCTTTTATGTTGTTTTGCATTCTGTATGTCATTCACAAGGTTTGCAGTTGGAAAATGATGTTGAACTAAAATAAGACAGGAACACATTGAGTAAAATTATACCCTGTCCAATGAGCTGACACCCCCTTTAGACAGCTCACCATGACAGCTCACTCTGCAATCACCACTGGTGCACACGGCGGGACACTTAGACTCTGCACAGTAGTGCAGGAGAGAAGTCATGTTGCCAAGCAGTGAGCATGCATGGTGAGCCCTGTATGGCAGAAGACCCCTGAGTCCCCAGTACCTTGAACTTGGCTATTCTCTGGCCATGTGATATTACAGCCTAGTATACCCCTACAGCCATCCCAGGCAAGCTCCATTCAGTTCTGGCATAATAATGTTGATTTTTGTAGCTACTGATGTCTTCTTTCACTTTCTTTTTACTTTTTTCTTTTAAAAATATTTGTCTATTCCAATAATCCAGTGATGCCCCAAACCAAAAATATTACTAAAGTCTCCACAGATTTTCTCAGATACTCACTTACAATGCTTGATTTAGAAATGGGTAATATGAACAGCAACTACCAATGGAAGAATAGTTTTAACAGTATTCTGCCAAAAACATTTCTGGGAGTCACTCCCACACTCTTCCCCTTTGCCCTCTCTCCAGCCCACTGTGCTGTTCTCTCCTTCCTCTCTTTTATGATGGCTTGAGATGATACAGTACCCCAGTACTAGATGAAGAGGGGAAGGGTCAATGTGCATGGTGATGTGCACAGTTTGGCCACTCTCACTGACATTCTAAGACTGATACCCAAAATAATTCCCGAGCAACTGACAGGTAGACAGCATTCACAGTATGGACACATTGGACTGAGTCAGACTTGAGTGGACAGTACACTGTACTACTCACAATAGCACACAACTAAAAGCATATATTAAGTTCAGAGTTTTCCATTTAATATTTTAAAGATCTACTTATTTTCATATGATGTGGGGGTTGTTTTGTCTGCTCACTTACCTATGTATCATATGCATGCCTGGTGTCTGTGCAGAGCAAAAGAAAATGTCAAATTCCTTAGTTCTGAAGGTACAGATTGTTTTGGGCCCACATGTAGATGCTGGGAATTGAACCCAGGTCCTCTAGAAGTATAGCCAGTTCCTTTAATCACTGAGCCATCTTTCTAGTCCTCATTTGATATATTTGAACCATAGTTAACTCCAAATAATTAAGTCTACAAAAAAATGAAACCATGGAAAATGGGAGATGATGACATAACTATAATGTGAATAATAAGCCCGTGTCATAACTTTGTGTCACATCGGCACTCATTCAACAAATATTCATGAGCACCTACTGTATACCAAGAACTGTTCCAGTTCCCAAAAGTACAAGCTAACAAAGCAAATATTTCCTTTTCTTCATGAAAATTCCTTTCCCAAAAAGTAAGGGCTAAAGACTAGGAAGGCAGGAAGAATAAATCTGTAGTATATAATCCTAGCAGTTGGGAGGAGGAGAGGGTGGTTCTCTAAGTTCTAAGCCAACCAGGGTCACATAGTCTTGAAAATAAAACAGAGAAACAAAAATAAAACAAAGTAAAATTTAGAATTCACATCAGGTAAGTTTAAATGAAATTAGACCCACTTCATACTAATGAGTTCAACTAGACTCCATGATTGAAGCATAGTGCCCCAAGAGGAGAGTCACAAAGCAAACCAAACAATCGTAAAAGGACCCTAAGTCAAGAAAATAAAACATAGACGAAGATATGAGAATACAGGCAACAAAACCGAAAAGAGGCAGAAGTTCCATTCTCCTGAAACAGAAGAAAACAGCATTCTTCCTGATTGCCCAAAGAATACAAGCACAGCTACTGTAATTCGATCATAAGGAAATCTAGCACATAAGTCGACTCTAGAGAGTTAAGTGGCCGTCTCTGCATAGGATGTATACGGAGTGGAGTTCTAATTTCAAAATTAAGAAACAAAACAAGCAAACATTTAAAAGATAAAAAGTATTCAAGATTAGGTAAAAATTAAAGAGAAATTGCAGAAACCTTAGTATAAGAAGTAATTGGGCACAAGGGGATAGAGCTATAAACATGGGAAAAGAAACGCTAAAGCCTAGATTAGAGACTCAGAAGTTATAGAGGACACAGGTTCAAATCCCACACCCTCATGGAAGCTCACAACCAGCTCTTAACTCCACTTCCAGTTACAGCCCTCTTTTGGTCTTTGTGGGGACTACAGTCACATGGTACATAAAGACAACCATACACATAAAATTAAATTAATAAATAATGTTTAAAATCTATATTATTTAAAAACAAGTGAAGAAAACATGTAAACCAAGTACTGAGTTCACACTACAGAGACAGAGAAATTAAAAATTAGTTAAAAAAAATTTACTGTGTGTGTTTTGCAAATGCAGGCAGAATGAAAATAGGCATCTCAGTGATCTCCAGTGGAGAAAGATGACTTTGCAGGTGATACTTGGAAACATTTGGAGAGTACCTTGTTATCTGAGGCCAGGGATGCCACGCTACACTCTCGACTTCACAGGACAAGACCCCCCCCAACTCCCAACCCCCCCAGCAATATATTAGCCACTGAGGCTGAGAAATCCTGAGATTTCTCAATAAAAGAAAAAATGTATTTCACAAAACCCTATAGAATAAGATGGATAAAACTGTGGATAAAAAAAAATACTATGTAAAGAATGCATCACACAGCCGGATGGATGGCTCAGTGTCTTCCAGAGGATCCAGGTTCAACTCCCAGCTCACAACTCCAGTTTTGTGCACAGGCAAACATGCAGGGAGAACACCCATAGACACAAAATAAAACACTTAAAAAGAATATGTTGTTTAATTGTGTGCAAATAACTTTCAATGGAGAAAATAAATACCTTTTGTCAAAGAGAAATTACCAAAACTGGCTGGGGCAGTGGAGGGGGATTTTAAGTAAACCAACTATTAATTTAGAGTTAGAGTCGTCGTTGAACTGTGTGGAAATGAACCAAGCCTGTTTCTACTCATCGATTCTATGGGCCTTTCCAGGGACACATGGTACAAGCTCTGTCTGACTGCTCAAGAGCTGAGAAAAAGAAAATCTCCTAACTAACTTTTAAAGGAGCAACACTGATACCAAAACCCAAGACAGATGTTTTCAAAATTAGACTTCTAACTGTGGAACATCAATGCAGCAAATACTAGAAATATCATAAGAATTGTTATTTGGTATATGGTAGTAATGCTTGACAAATAAAAGCCACAATGGGATAAGAGCTCCCGGTCTGTAATTCTAGGTCGTGAGAGGCCAAAGAAGCATGGCCATAAGTTCCAGAATTGATTGAGCTGTAGTTGGAGTTCAAGATCAGATTAAGCAATATATCTGCTGGCTATCTCTCTCTCTCTCTCTCTCTCTCTCTCTCTCTCTCTCTCTCTCTCTCTCTCTCCAAACTTGGGAAAAAAAGGAACATGGCTATAAGTCAGTGGTAGAGTCCCTGCCTAGAATCCCCCAGTGAGGGGCTGGGGCGTGGCTCAGTGGTAGAGCCCCTGCCTAGAATCCCCCAGTGAGGGGCTGGGGTGTGGCTCAGTGGTAGAGCCCCTGCCTAGAATCCCCCAGTGAGGGGTGGGGTGTGGCTCAGTGGTAGAGCCCCTGCCTAGAATCCCCCAGTGAGGGGCTGGGGTGTGGCTCAGTGGTAGAGCCCCTGCCTAGAATCCCCCAGTGA
>PVIH01025685.1:0-20190 GCA_004025045.1 Sigmodon hispidus | reverse complement strand
GCTGGTAGTCAGGGTAGTCCCCACGCCTCAGGAAGTACTGGTGGCCCTGGTAGTTGGGGCGCTCATAGAGCATCCAGCAGCCACTGTCCACTCGGATGGAGTTGCAGCGGCTGAAGTAGGTCTGCAGGTTGGGGCAATCGCTGCTGCATTCATAGCAGCGGCCCTGGAAGCCCCGGTCTTCGTAGAAGGTGATCTGCAAAGGAAAAACAGGTAACAGAACATGGTCAATGGGAAGGCGCATCCCGACACAGAGGAAACACTCAGCAAACATGAAAGGTTCTCTCTGGGCTCACCTTTCCCATCGCTGTTGACAGCAAGTGATCAGTGTTGAGTGTGATGGAGACAGGAGTGGCAGCTGATGTATATATAGCAGGATGGCTGCTGTGTTGGCAGGAACAACACAAAAGGGACCTGAGGGTAATGCGTACAGGGATTTCTGTGTTCTCTCGCTTTTTCATTTGGGATCATGAGGTAGGGGGCTCTCATTCTCTCTGGCCTTTTTTGAGTTGTCCTGACTAACTCCAGTGAAAGGAATTGAAGTCAGCAGAGCCATTATGATCTTGGAGACAAAGGGTGCGCTTCTCATCCTATGCAGCTCTCTAGAAATACATTACGTACCCAGCATTTTGCAATGTTTGCCTATAGAAACTGCTGAGGTGGAGGTCGGCGCTTCCATTTGTGGGAGGCTCATGAAAATCATATGAGTCCCAGAAACATTCTGAGGCACCAAGAGGCAGGAGAAAAACAAACAAAAATTCTCCAATTGTAAAACAGTTGCATGTCTTTATCTGTGTAATACAGTTGTTTTTTTTTTAATGCACATGTTTAAAATAAAAAAAATTAGAACTGTATAGAGACTAAAATGTCAACTGTGATCATCAAAGAATGGTAAGCTTATATGTAGAGATCCTTATATTATTCCTTCATATTGATTTGATTTTTTAAAAATTTCCTATTATAAATATATATTGCAAATTCAGTGGATAAGCTGTAAATCCAATTTTAAATGTGTGATTTTTTTTGTTAATGGTTAAACACACACATATATAAATATATGTATATACATATTTAAGGTTAAATACTTCCTGGTCTAAAATTAATAGCTCTCCTACGAATCTGAGGTACTTTGATCAGGAAAAGACAGGACTTTTCCATTCTTCCTGCCACTTCCCTGTCTTCAGGGTTACTTTTTGTTCTTAAAACCATTGCTATGGTTTGCCTGCGTTCTCCCTTACCAAAGTGTCGGTTTCCTTAAGCCAGGATGGCTGCCATAAGAACTTTCTTCTTTGCTGCCAGCTGACTTCAGGTGCTTCTCGATTGCAGGGACCGAGGATCATCAAGCCTTGGATTAGCTTCTGTTATCCCATTCCATGCATATGTAGGAAGTGAAGTCAAGCATAATTTTGTTTCACGCCCGTGAGGGGACTCTAAAAGGATACCCAGCTAGAGTTAGCAATGCAGGTGCAATGCCTACATGAAAATCCTCACCCATCACTCACACGATGTGTACAGACTGTGAAAGCACAGACAGCAAGAAGTGTCTTCTCATAGCTAGCAAGGCTGCACAGAAGCAAGCTGGGTAAAGTCCCTGGCAATGGGAGCCTTGGCAAGGATCACAGGCCACTGATATCCTCCTCTGTGTTCACCCCAGTGTTCCAAGCATCCTGGTAATCCTCAAATACAACTGTGATCAAGCACCATATAGAAAAGCCCGCACGGACCTCCCCAGCCACAACTTCACATGGGAAAACAGCACTACATTCAGAAGAGGTCAACAAACTCACCTGACTTTGCACATGGTATTAAAACTGCTTGGCAGAAAGATGGTCGGTCCAGTTCTTGAGAAGAAGAGGTATAATGTATTGACACTCATGTGATAAAACTGTTACTGCAAACTCGTTAAGCCATGTGCCTTGTAGCCATTTTTGGGAAGGCCCTGAAACAGCAGCACATTTTTTTTCCCCTAGGGGTCATCCTGTTCCACCCAGAGAAAGCTGGCATCTATTTCTCTTTTCAAGCTTTATTGAAATGGAATGAGTTTACATTTTCTTTATTGGAAAGTATGCTAATGAGAAAATAATTTTATGTAAGGTTAAAACTCTGGAAAACCACCTTTTTCTCCAGCAGTCTATGCAATATTTAATACTACACATTTGCTAAAATATGTATCAAAATCAGATTGTCTAAACCTATCCAGGAACAATGAACCCACTCTGAATGCTCCAGCAGTCATCCAGGCATATAATGAAGCAGCATAGAATATACACAATTTTTCCTTATAACAAAAGATAGATGTGCAATAGACTTCCAAAAGAAGAGAGTTCAGGGGCAAGCATGGGAGTCAATGTAATTTATAACAAAGCTAACTGCAGAGAAAGTGTGCTGGTGATGACTGCAGCTTTAAGGTGAAGCTTCCTGTCTTCTCCCACAGGCTGTCATGTGTCCACCGTACTAGTTCTCATTTCTAAGTGACCTGCAGAACAAAATGATGGTTTTGTACCAAGCACATCAGTAGAACCTAGACACATACACCAGCTTTCTACCAATAGGGAGTTAAAGTCAAACATCAGGTACCACAGAGATGGGTTAGATCCATGCAGATGTAAAAGAATTTCCATGGGACATTTCTAAAATATGTGAAAATAAATTATATTTTTCAAATGATTGCAGTATGTGATCTCATGTTGGATCTTTAAAGAGGGCGTTATTGGGCATGTGAAAAAAGCGCTCCTTGGGTGATAGTTTAGATAAAAGTAGCAATGATTTAGATTCTGAAGTTAACAATTGGTCACTGAAGAGAATGGCTTTGCTTTTAGGAGCTACAAAGTAAAATATACAGGATAAGTTGATAGGATCTTTACAAGTTTTAATAGCTCAGAAAAGATTACCAGTATCCATATACACAAACAAAAAGATGGAGGGAGAAGAAGCAGAGAGAAAGGCATAAAGCCAGTGAGACAGACAGCAATGGTAGATGGTGAGTCTGTGTCCTTTGTATGACAGCAACCTTTCTTTAAGCTTGGAATTATCTCCAAATTAAATGTAAAAACATAAAAGTCAAACTTCTGTGAACCAGTATTACCCAACATTAATTATTTTCCACTTCTGTGCTGTAGCATATTATTTCAGGTTTAGATTCTGTTAAATTCAGAATCTAAATCATTGCTACTTTTATCTAAACTATCACCCAAGGAGTGCTTTTTACACTTGCCCAATAACGCCCTCTTTAAAGATCCAACATTAGATCGCATATTGCTTTGGATTTAAGTTTAAATTCTCCCTGCTCTATTTGGCTTCCTTCCACAAAGCTGTGGGCTCTCCGGGAATGGGAAGAAAAGGAACAGGTGTCATTCTGCTTGCTAAGGTCTTGGTGGGTCTCTGAGCTTTTATATGTGCATTAGCTCAGTTAGTTTCTGAAGCAGCTCAGTGAGGAACATAATACACTTTCTCTTATAGGAAAGAAAGTGAAGCAAAGGGAGCTCTGTGCCCCAGCACTGCTGCTCGCATCCATTTTAATTAAAACGAGCTACCAGTGCAGTAAAAAGAAATCTATAAAACTTTCCCAGAATAGCTGGGAGTTTTAAAAATACTTTTCACCTCGCTCTTACTTTATAAAGAATCTCAGTGGCTGGAAATGACAATAAAATTATGAAGAAAGAATTGTTTTATATTGAGATTTAGAAAGTGAGTCTTTTTTGCAGCTCAAAGATATGACATATCCACAAATCATAAGGAAAAATGATGAATTCCAAATGCATAAGATTAAAAAAAATCCTCGAAAACAATAAATAAATAAAAGCCAGCAGTAATGGTGCATGTGTTTAAACCCAGAACTTAGGAGGCAGAGCAGGTAGATCTTAGTGATTTCAAGGCCAGCCTGGTCTACAGAGCAAGTTTCCGGACAGCCAGAGCTGCACAGAAAAACCCGTCTTGAAAAAACAAGCAAACAAAAAAAAGAAAAGAAGGAAGAACAAAAAATTCCTCAAACAATAAGCTATAAAATCATGTTTCCTATATATTTAATGAAATATTTACTTAATTATAACAGAATTGTAACAGATCAGTATTACATATGCATATGTGTATATAGCAAATATTAGAACATCATAAGGAATGTTAACAGTTTTTATAAATCATGGGAAAGAAATGTAAGGAAAAGAGAATTCTTTTATCTTTTCACTGTAATTTTGATATATATCACTATTATGTTTTATAAAGTGGTTTAAAAAATATCTAGGTGTTGGGAAAGTGCCTAAATTATACAAATAATATGCATAAAAAAGAAAACACAAATGGCTGGGGGTGGGGCATGCCGTCGATCTAGCACTCGGAGGGCAGAGGCAGGCAACTATCTGTGAGTTCCAGGCCAACATGGTCTACAAAGGGAGTTCCAGAACATCCAGAGATGTTACACAGAAATCTTGTCTCAAAAAAGCAAGAGGAAAGGAAGGAAGGAAGAAAGGAAAGGAGGAAGGAAGGAAGGAAAGAAAGACAAATGAATTTTCTGTTTTTAAAAAGAGGCCTTTCTGGAAAGGATTTATTTAAAGATGAGCCTGAGTCTCAGATGGAGTTCAGTAGAATTGGGTCATGCTTACAAAGAGATCTACTGGTCAGTCTACACCCTAGAACCATTCTATTAGTTCATTTACCAACAGTAGTTACATATCACCATGGCCTGCAGAACACTCCCTACACATGTGAGAGACAGGAAGGAAATTAAAATTCTGCCCTCATCAAGAAGCCAAAGGCCACTGATGGTTGTGGAAGAAAATATGTGGGATGAAATTATATATTTAAAAATACGCAAGTGATGTCTAAAACTGAAATATTTAGAGTTATGCTTTTATTATACAGGCCATTATTTTTTATTATTTTATTTTATTATATATATGTTTATTAATATATATAATATATATAATAAAATAAAATGTATATTTTATCATACATGGACTTCAGTGGGTCTATGAACCAGTTCTCAGGATCTGTCTTTGCACAATTATGTTTTCTCCAGATTATCAGGGTGTGTCTGTGGGTGGTGTGTGTACATTCAGAAGTGTTCATGTGGGCTGTTTCTAGGATTCTTACTGGTCTTTGTTTTTTGTTTCATTTTGCTTTCTAAAACCTGCTGTTACCAAACTCTTATGAAAGCTGATATCATCTTAATGGCGTTCTTCAGAAGTAAAGGTATGCCAAAAGAAAGTCTATGCCCTTAAATCTCATTGTAGCAAGTGTCTCTAAAAGAAAATCCAGCAGATGGCTGTTTTCTTAGCTTCTTTTTTTAGAACAGCATTAAGATTTGATATAGCCAAACAATCCAGAAAGTCCCTAAAGCAGCCCCTGTGAGGAGATTGTATGTCTTTTCTATTTTTAAAAATGTTTGGTGTGTGTGTGTGTGGGGGGGTGTTGATTATATTTATAATCAATCAATCAGTTTGTTTCTGGGCCTGAGTAAACCCCTAGCACCATATGGTTCAGTTGATTTGCAAATGCCTATTCCAAATGTGCCTGGTACAGCAACCGAATAAAAAATTCACTTTTGGTTCCAACTACAAACACAAGTTTGTCACTCGGTTCACAACTCCTCCATGCTCATCTGGAATCTCCCATTCTATCCCAGATCTCCAAACACTTCAGAGAACACACCAGTTTCACCCCTGGAGGTCTTCCATCCCAGCTTGCATTACTGTGACAGTTTAAATGTCACTGGCCGCCATAAACTTATAGGGAGTGGCAATATTAAGAGGTGTGGTCTTGCTGGAGAAAGAGTGGTCTAGGAGGAGGCTGGATGACACACGCCTTTAATCCAGACTTTGAGAATGGGGGCGGGGAGGGGCTCAGCACATCTTTAATCTGGGCTACATCTTCTATTGGAAGTGAGTCACTGTGGGGGGCGGGCTTTGAGATCTTTTTCTCAAGCTTCACTCAGTGTGGCTGTCATTAGACTTTCTCACACTAGGCACCAATTGTAGCTAGAAGCTTTTGGCCTGGCTGGTCTGAGGTTTGGACCTGTAGTCTTGCATCTGGTTATGACTCAGACATTTATATTAATTATAAGCTGTTTGGCCTATGGCTTAGGCTTATTGTTAGCTAGCTATTGTATCTCAAGTTATTTTAATTAATCTATGTTTTGCCATGTGGCTTGTGGCTTACTTGTCTTATTATATCTTGTTTTTTCAGTGACAGGTCACACTGTCTTCTTGACTCTCCTTCCTTCCCCTTTATCTGTGCTTGGATTTCCTACTTGCCTATAAGTTGCTTTGCCATAGGCCAAAACAGTTCCTTTATTACCCAGTGGCAATTCACAACATACAGAAAGATATCCTGAATCAATACGTAGGACTCTCAGTTTTAGCATCATGCCAGCCTGCATGCTGCCATGCTCCCCACATGATAGACTGAACCCTAAACTCTAAGCGAGCCACTCTCAATTAATTTTTTCTTCATAAGAGCTGCCGTGGTCATGGTGTGTCTTCTCAGCAATAGAAACCCTGACTAAGACAGTCACACTGACCAAATTGGCCTCTCTGACTTTTGTTTCATTTATTTTCACCTTGCACACTATGGTTGTGAATCCAGAGCTGTGTTAACTATGATAACAACAGCAACAGAATACTTCGACTTTCCCTCCGGTCCTATCCACTTTTGACTAGTCTTTAAATTCTTCTACATACCAGTTGAGGACTGGATGGATAGGGTAAAAGAAAGGGCAGGCATTGCGAGATGCCATGGAAGAAAAAACAAAATTGACCTTTGTAATAGAATTCTCAACCCGAACATTTTAGAAAACAGATATTGAAGGAAGCCACCCTATTTGAATAAACTCAAAAACAGCTGATTTGCTTGTGAAGAGTAATTCTCAAGTGTCGAAAGCTAATCATGGCCAATATTTATTTAGGCTTTACCATGTACCAAGAACCATTCTAACCAATCATCCATAATCCTAACTAATCGTTGACTTTAAAAGCTGGGTAATATTCTTCTCATTTTTTTAGAGGAGGAACTTAAGGCCTGGAGTGGCTAACCAGCCTGTTCAAAACCATACAGCTGATAAATAATGGGCTCTGTATTCACACCCAGAACCTCAAACTCCAAATACTCAATGCTCAACACAATATAGACCAAGTCCTACCAGAACATCTGTGTTTGGACATACTTTGTTCTTGAGCTGAGGGTGTGAGCGAGCACCTTTTCTGGGATTCCCATTCTGTAGTGCTGCTTTCCTTGGAGAGCTGCCGGAGGTTGCCTGAGTCATTGCTTCTCTTCTCAGCTTCACACCTGCTGGACCACATCAGAGCATAAAACTGGAGAAAAATGTGTCCGCCACCGTGGTAGATCTTGCCTTTCTGGACTGCTTTGCCCCCCTCACCAAAGGATCTAAGAAACAAACCTTTCTTGTTAGGGTCATTGTAGGGGAGGGAAACATCAAGTAATAAAGAATTCTGTTTTGTTTTGTTTTTTAATCCCACTGGAGAGAAATGTAATCAGTGTTATCTTTTCACCTCGCTTGTTGAGCCCATTTTCTATTTAACTTTCTCTACTTCGAGAAGGAAGCAGACTTACGCTGCCTGCGGTTACACTCTGCTGCGTTGGTTGCTGTCAGCATGGCGAAAGGGTTCAAGGAGCGACGGGGTAACAGAGCCTGGGAGACCTGGAAAAAAGGCAGTTCTGCTTTACAGCTGTGTGAGCCTCGGGGGGTGGGGGGAGAGCACCTGCTACTTAAGGCACCTGGCGTGTCTCACCAACCCTGGGTCCTGGTGACCTGTGTCCATGAGACACCTGAAAGGAAGGTAAAGATGCTCTGCATTTACAGCCTCTATTCTGAGCTTGCTACCCATAACACAGAAATCCCCTTTGCAGCCAACATTCCTCACAGTTCCCTCTCCGGGCTACGGTCATTTTCTGCCCTAAGATCCCACCTTTCCTTTGCTCAAGTATTCCCTTGTCTGAGTGATGCCCTGACTTCATATCAGCTGCCTCCTGCCCCAACAAACTGACACACAGTATAGGCTGGACATTGCTACTTATGCCCCTGGAACATCTTCAAACATGCTTTTAACCTTATTAGTAATCTTTTGAAGTAAAAAATAATAATAATTATATAACTTCCTCCATTTTCTTCCCTTCAAGTCCTCCTGTGCCCTTCCATCTGTAACTCGTGACCTCTTTTTATTATTATTGTCACATGTATATAAATGCATAAATATACCAATACAACCTAATGGGTCTGTTTAGTGAGGCTTGTGTGTATATGATCAGGACTGACAACTTTGTATTAGATAACCAATTAAGAGACTTGGCCTGGATGAGGCTTCTTCCTCCTGGAATGTTTTAAAGCACCAGAGCTATGGAGCCTGGTTTAAATATTTAAAAATCATGGGAGGTTCAGTTGAAGGATGCTTGTCTGCCATGCAGGGGCCCTTGATTCATTCCCAGGATTAAAACAAAGATAATTCAATCAAACAAAAAGATTATATTGGGTTCTTCGTGGGGAAACATGGGAGGGTGGAAGCAGAGATGCCATTTAATTTCAGAGCCCCGGAGTGTGCCTAACAGATTATAGTCTCCTTCAAAGTTCTGAAGTAGCTCAACAACTACTGTTTTAGTCAAGGTAATAATAGTTAACAACATGGATGCTATTTCCAAATGGGCTGTGTTTGAATGTGAGCTGCATCATTACAGCATGTGTGGCCTTGCCATGGGACATGTGGAATGGTAAGGCTACTTTTATGTCCTGTATCATAAAGACACATCTGCTCTCCACTTTGTAGAAAGGAGTCAGCATGGACATGCAGTTACCAGCATAGCACATACAATCTGCTAGTGGACTGCTTGTTCTGAAATAACACTTTCCAAGTCTGGATGCCCCTGGAAGAGTACAAGGTTGATACCATCAGAAGCTAACCTGACTCAACATTTTAAGAGGAGCCTGATTTCCAACACCACAAAAATGGGGGGAGAGTACTGGAGATGATAACAACAAGAGAAATACAGGGTGACATTGTCTCAGAAATGGTTACCCCGAAGTCACAGACTTTTGCATGTCCTCTGATGGCTTTCTTACTTTTATCTTTCACATGGGAATCTATAGGCCTTGGGGAAGGACTTTTGTTCATGGTGTAAGAGGGTGAACAAGCACCAAACCAGCATTGTTTGTTGACAGCTCATCCTTCCCCGCACAGTGTATCACCTTTGTCCTAAGTCCAGGGACTGGATGGTGTGGATTTGCTGCCAGGCTCTACATTCACAGTCATTCGACCAATGCCTACCCAGCCCCATCTGTGCTGAAGGTCAATAGTAGCCCCAGTATCCAAGGCAGCTTCTGCCTCTGACAGAAAGAGAGAGAGAGAGGGAGAGAGACAGAGACAGAGATAGAGACAGCTTGCTAGCTAGCTTTCTGGAGTCAGTTAGTCTCTGGGTTACTTTGTGGGGAGGGTCGAGAGTTTCATAACCACACATGTTCTAATCCGTGAATACTGTATCTCTCCACTAACTTTGGCCTTCTCTAATTCAGCAGCTGTAGTCTGTAGTATAGGACCTTTGTGCAGATTCTGCTAGATTTATTGCTGTCTGTTTTTTACTTCAAAGACAATATTGTCTGACCATACTTTGTTTTCTTTTTACTCCTGGCTTATAGAAAAGAATTGAGATTTTACATTGTTCCTTCATACAGCAACTTTGCTAACCTCACTTATTAATAAATATTGTGTTGACTCTTTTGGGCTTTCAAAGTATCTGTTATGTCAGACCCTTTACTTAATTATTTCTGCTAGCTAAGATCATTAGTGTAATACTAAATAGGAAGGAAGACAAATACTATTGATCTATTTCTTTATTAGTTTTTATTATTATTGAAGAGAGTAAACTTAGCTCAAGAAATGCCATTTTGTATTCTAGTAGCCATAGAGATAAAATAGAGGTCAGTTCCACATTCCTGGCAGGGGCTTGCCCAGTTCTAGGACAGAATGAGCTGGACACCTGGATGATCCAGGTGGGGTCCGGGACTAAAAGGAGTCTTCCATTTTAGAGAACTATGCAGAATTAAAGCAGTCAGAGCCCTGAGAAAGAGTCCCTCACCCAGTTCCCAGAGACCATAGCTTGAAACTGCTGTTCACAGAGGGGCAGCATGACCTAAGTTCCAACTGCAGAATCCATACCACCCTGGCCTTGCTATCTGGCCACCAAATGCTCTAGTCAAAATACACCACCATCATTCCTGGGCCCAGATTCAAGGAGAAATTCCCCAGATTAGCTGTTAGCACACAACCTTGTACTAGAGTAACCCCAAATTGCAGTTTTTCCCTTTAAAAGTGGCTGTTAAGCTCCCCTCAGGAGCCCCTCCTGATCTTGCTATGGCAAGAGCTGGACTGGATTCCTTGCCATGGCTTGTATTTACATCAATAAACCTTGCTATTGCATTCCACTACGTCCTTGTCTCTGGTGGTCTCTCCAGGGTTGCTACTTTGGGCATAACAATTATCTTATGTGTATTAATGTTTTGCCTGTATATGTGTCTCTATGAGAGTGCCTGGTGCCCTAAAAAAACTGGAGTCACAGACAGATTTGAGCTGCCATGTCGGGGCTGGAAATTTACCCCATCACTGAGCCATCTCTCCAGAGCCAAAGATTTGTTTGTTTGCTTATTTATTTACTTATTGAGTGCTTTGTCTGCACACTAGAAGACAGCATCAGATTCCATTATAGATGGTGGTGAGCCAAAATGTGGTTGCTGGAATTGAACTCAGGACTTCTGGAAACTTAATGACTGAGCCATCTCTCCAACCATGCATTTATTTCTTACTTCAAGGAAGATACTGCTATTAAGTATGATGTTTGCCATAGATTTTAAAATATACTTTTACAGGTTAAGGAAATTCTATATTGCCTTACTTTGGTAAGTATTACTTTATTGTGAGAAAAATAAATAACATAAAAGCACTACCTTAATTATTTAATTTTTAATTATTAACTTTGACATGACCAATAATTTTAGATTTACAGAAAAATACTGGAGACTATGTAGGGAATTTACACACAAACACACACTCTCTGTCTCTGTCTCTGTCTCTGTCTCTGTCTCTCTCTCTCTCTCTCTCTCACACACACACACACACACACACACCCCGCCTCTCTCGCATCAACTTCTTGTCCAACAGTGGGACATTTATGACTGTCTATAAGCATAGGTGGACACATCATCACCTAAATTCCAAAGCTGTACATTTTTCTTAAGGATAAATCTGCATTTCATTTCATCAAATGCTTTTCTCAGAACACATTTCTTGGGTAAAGGAAATAGTTCAATTGTCAAAATGACTACTGTACACACAGAAGGGCCTGATTTCAGAACCCCAGCTCACACCTACAAGCTTCATGTAGTGGAACATGCATGTAACACTAGTGCTGTGGCCTTTTCAGGCTCAGTGACCAGCCAGTCTAGCAATGGTGAACTCCAGGTACAGTGAGAGATCCTGTCTCAAAAAACAGAGTGAAGAGTGATCAAAAATGATGTCCAACATTGACCTTTGGTCTCTGCACACATATGTACATACACACAAATACACACATATACACGGCACACATAATAATAAAAATGGTAAGACATCCTTTTCTCCTGCCTCAGTGAGCATAGTTTATTGTTGAGGGTTTTAGCATTTATATGTATAAGGGGTTGATTATATAATCTTCCTTTTTCTGTGTGTGGTTTCATTGGATTTTGAAATAAAGGTTATGCTGGCCTTCAAGTGAATTCTGTGAGCTCTGGAAGTTTGGTAAGACAGGTCACATTGTTTTTTTTCCCCTTATCTCCATGTTGAGACATGGTGGATTATAGATAACAGTGTTCTGATTGCAGGAGAGGCGCGGTCTACTCTTAGCACTGGCCAAGGAATAGCCTTTAAGGGCTGAAAACCCTTCAACCCGCAGATGCAGAAGTAGAAATACCTGATTGTGCACACATCACATCAATCTAATTTCATGATTTGTGTGGCCTAGAACATGTAACAGAAATTTCTAGTAGCCTCCCAAGAATCATCTTATTTTTCCTTTTAAGGACAGTTAGACATGCTGTCACCCAGATAAAAATCTGTGTCCTCAATCTTCCCTTCTGGCTAAATGTAACTACACAAGGAAGCTAGAACGATGCACAAAACAGTATGCTCTGGGAGACTCAGGACACATTTCCTTGGGTGCAGGAAATTAGTCTTCACCTTTTCAAGTCCACAGCATAGCTGAGATAGAAGGCATGCCAGCAATTGTTTAGACAGTCAGGCTGAAGTCTACAACACAGGAGGGCTGAGCAGAAACCTAAATGGAGCCTGTGATCAAAACAGTTTTGTGGAATTAGGATATCAGTTTTGGTCTTCCATTCATGGGACAAGTAAGCCATATTCCCCTGTATTTATAGAATTTCTGTTGTATTATACAATAAGCATAGATTAAACAGCAAGTAAAATAAACTACTCTCAAGGTAATGCATAGTGATATTTTATTTGTGCTCTACCAAGTAAAGCTTGCCTGAAGATCAGAGGGCAGAGCTAGCCACTAGTTAACCAGAGAGGCAAGGTATTGGTGGCACACACCTTTAATCCCAGCACTTGGGAGGAGGAAGCAGGAAGATCAGGAGTTCAATGCCACCCTGGTTATTTAAATATTTTAAAATATTTAAAATAAATAAAAATATTGATATGAGTTTATCAAGACAGGAAGTGTTGAGTTTATCAAGACAGGAAGTGTTGAGTTCATCAAGACAGGAAGTGTTGAGGGGAGGATGGGCTCTGATCCTTGGTGTCAAAACAACTGGACAGAGTTTTACAGCTAGGAAAGACAAAACCAGCCATGTTGTCTGGAAGGCTGCCTGGCACATACCTAGGGAGTTCTGAAAATGTGGCTGGGATATTGAAAAAATATATTTCAGAACGTTTTAATGTTGTTGAAAAACTTTACAAATTAATGTGAAAGCCTCAACTGACGCTGTCCTAAAGTAGTTTTCCCGAATGCTATGATTCAGTCTTGGGGGAAAGAGTGTTAGGATTTTGCACATATAGGCATGATTCGCATCTTCCCAGTTACCTGGCAACAAGTTTCTATGGATGCAGGTGGGGACTCAGCAGAAGGGCATTGGCGGATAGCAAGAGACTCTTAACAGCTGTTTCTATGTAGAAAAGAGCTTTATAGTCAGCTGAATATGGTTATGATTAACAGAGGGTTATGGTTATAGTGGCAGAGAAAGCAAGAAGAAAAAGAATAAAGAGGAAGAAAGGGAGAAAGAATAAAAGGAGCCCCCAAGACGAGACAAAGAGAGAATAAGATGCACCTGGGAACCTTGCTTTAAAGGGGTCCTGATGTCAGAGCCCAGGGGAGGGTGTGGCTTGAGGTCAGAGTTCAGGGGGCATAGCTCTTAGGGACTAACAAGGAGAGGCAGAAAGATAGAAAGTGATAGAACAATTCATCAGAAAGATAGACAAATGACCTTAATACTTTCCCAAAGAGGGACTATATATTGTTGTTGACTGGTGATCAGAATACGAATTAAAGCCGCAGATGATGGAGGCAGAAGGATTACAAGTTCAAGGTCGTTCTTCCCTATGTGGTGAGCTTGAGGTTAACCTGTGCAATATATGAGACTTACTCTCAAACAAATAAATCCATAATGACCCCCACCAACAAAGTCGGTGGTGAGCTAATTTACACATCCTCTCTGCTTTGAAAATATCAGTGTAGATAGCCTGCACTGCTGATAGAACAACGTAATCACTTTGGGAAACAACTGGCTTAATGGGAGTGTTGCGCAAACTCATACTCCACAGCTTAGCAATTTCCTAGGCACACACTGTCCAGGAACTCTCAACAGAAACTGAGGAATCAATACAGAGGTCCGAACTCCCTCTTACTCAGCAGAAGAGATACTTGCCTCAATACACAAAAAGGAGAGTGATCCAGGACCTGATGTCAGCCTCTGGCTTCCACCTGCATTTGCACACTTGGGCACGCACACACATGCAACTATGCATATACATGTAAGGTACACTACACACACAGAAGCATGCAAAGTAAAATCAAAGGTGTTGTGTGATTGAGGAAGACATACTATGTCAACCTTGGTCCTCCCAAAACAGGTGTGCATATGCACACACTCTCGAGCATACACTCGTGCAAGACTGAAAATCTGGCTCAGAAACTGAGTGCTTGTCTGAGAGGTGCAGGAGGCCCAAGGCTTTGTGTTCCATCTCAGCACTGCAAAAACACAAAACCCACCACTGTGTGAGATGAAATGGCATATTCTTAAAATTGCAGGAGTGGCAAGTGAGAATGGTGAGCTCCGGATACTGGAATGTCTTGTACACTCAGTAGGCTTCTTTACTTAGTCATTATACTTTAACCATGTATGGTGTTAATTAGGACACACTATTGATGATATACCAAGCCCTCTAGGACCTGGAGCATGTTTTTGATCCCTATTACTCCAATATGTTAATCTTCAGCTTTTGTTGAAAATGTAGATTCACAAGTGAATCTCTATGAGTTCAAGGCCAGCTTGGTCTGCAGAGAGAGTTCCAGGACAGTCAGGGTGGTTACACAGAGAAACTGTCTTGAAAAACCAAAACAGAAAGAAAGGAAAGAAGAAAAGAAAAGAAAAGAAAAGAAAATAAGGAAAGAACAGAGGAGGAGGATGAGGAGGAGTCAGAAGAGGAGAAGAAAGAAAGAAAGAAAGAAAGAAAGAAAGAAAGAAAGAAAGAAAATGTAGGTTCTTCTGTTTACAACAGGGCCACATCTTTATGTCTGTACAAATTTATTTGAGGAAAAATCTTGCAAGAAGAGAAAGTCCATGAAGTAAATGAGAGAAGGTAGAGGAGGCCTGGTTGGTTCTGAGAGACCTGGCTGCTGGCAGGAAGGAGACTGGTGTCCCCAGTGGAGTGTCAGTGGCCCTCTGGAAGGCTCCCATTAGGCCATCATGTAATTGATATACAGGGTCCCACTTAATCCTCAGAACAGCCTGGTGGGGTTGGGAGCATGACCTCAGGCCTACTTACACACAGGAAACTTGAGATCAAGGAAAAATAACTTGTGAGAGGCAGGCAGCTAGGAAAGAATAGGTCTGGGTCTGGGCCCTGTCTGCTTTGTCTCAGGAGTCATGATGTCTAAGTGTTGCTTAGGACAGAATAATCAGACGGGATGATCTTGGGAAGACAGGAAAGCTTAGGACTGGGGATTCTGTTTGGTACCTTTCTCTCCTTCCAGCCACTTTTATTCTCTCTGCTTTCCTTTCTTCCATCAAATGAGACTAAAGAATGATTTTATCATTTGCTTTATAGGCTTTCAGAAGATTCTTTTTTCAGTTTAATTCAAGTTGGGCATTTTATATTTATGTGAGAACAATCGAAAATGTCACATACTTATGTAAAGCCTGTAGATGACCCTTTTCTGGGTCCACACTCCAAAATGAAAAAACAGAAAACCAAATTCCTTATTAACAAAAAATCTAGCCAGAACTTATAGCTGATAGTGAACAGTGCCTGCCTTGCCACCTTTCTGTCACCAGGGGGCAGAAGAGAGCCCTAGAGAAGCACCAGGCAGAACACAGTTCCCACAAGTCCTTTCCAGTTGCTGGAAATTCATATTAATCTCATTTGTATTCCATTGGGTTTTAAAGTCTGGCTTAGAAACTATTTCAGCTGTTGCTTAGGAGACATTTTATCTAAAGGAGTCAAAGGTCATTCTGATATAAGTGGTAATTAAACAACCTTTGACTACACCTATTGTTTTTAAATCCCCCTGACTTCTAATTATAATCATTACAATCGAAGTTCTGTTAACCCCTAAAAGACTGCTTTAAGGTAGTCAACAGTTTAATTTTTGAAATGCTATTTTGCCACTGAGAGATCCTGCTCATTTCCTATCCAAAATGAAGGAAAGTCCTCTGGGTGGGGTACAGCCTGAAATTCTGCAAGGGGTGGGTGGGAGCTCCAGGCAGGAGAGGGAGCTGGTAGCATTGCTTCCTCAAACAGCAAGCATTTTGGGACTGTTTTACTTCAAACAGGCCACTTTTGCATTGTGTTAATAATATACAGATTTGATTAGCTGTTTAATGTTTGGGTACTCAGAGCAGTGAGTCTCAATTAGATTTGATTTTGTCCCTTGGACACATTTGGCAGTCTGGAGGCATTTTTAACTGTCACAAATGGAGAGAAGCATCTTGGTTCTGCTAGCTAGGGGCCAGGGATTGTGCTAAATACCTCACTGCACATGGCTGTGCTCAGACCCAACTTCTAACACATATAATACAAAATTGTCTGGCTGGAGATGTTTTAAAAAAAAAGTCCTGTACAAAGCTAGGTATGGTGGCATATCCCTGTGCTCGAGATCTGAGATGGGGACAGCTTCAAGTTCAGGTCTGCTTTGGTTACACAGCAAGGCCAAGTTCAGCCTGGACTGTATCTCAAGACTCTATCTCAAAATAAAATAAATAAAAAATAAAAATTAACTGGGCATGGTGGTGCACACCTTTAATCCCTGCACTTGGCATTAGGAGGCAGAGGCAGGTAGATCTCTGAGTTTGAGGCTAGTCTGGTCTACAGAGTGAGGTGAGTTCCAGGACAGCCAGAGCTACACAGAGAAACCTTGTCTCAAAAAAAAAAAAAAAAAAAAAAAAAAAAAAAAAAAAAAAAAAAAAAAAAAAAAAAAAAAAAAAAAAAAAAAAAAAAAAAAAAAAAAAAGAAAAAAAAAAAGAAAAAAAAAGAAAAAGAAAGAAAAAGAAAGAAACCTTTATATAGAATAAACTAACTCTTAATTGCCCAGTCTTGAGTTCTAGGATCTCAATTCTAGCTATTATTTTGAGCTTTTTATGTGCCAACACTAGGACTTTATTACTGTCTTGATTTATGACCACAATGGCCCCTCCTTCTGGCCTTGATTTTATCTTGGGACAGTTGAGCAGTAGGCAAATTCCTTTCACAAATGAAAAAACGTCCAAGCCCAGACACAAGGCAAGTTTCTGAGGAAAGTGGTTTTTCTGTAGATCTGGGTCTCTCCCAAGCTGGCTACATGTCACTGAGCAGAAGGTCTTTCAAGACTGAATGACTGATGACATGGACAGATAGGCCTACCCGTAAGCTGCTTGGCCTCCTATTTTAGCTCAGCTGCTCAGACATGGACATTTGCAAACGCTGACTGATAACCCCACCAAACCACAATGTGCTTATGGGCCAAACAATGTTAAAATATATAAACATATAATTCATTTCTTTTGGGGGGCAAAAGCTACAGACACACAGACCAGGCTCCACACCGCCAACACCACACGTGTGCCAAGTCATAAATCTCCAGACCCAAACAGGCCAAAAAAAACATACTACAACAGATGGCGCCCCACGTTGGGCGCCAAATATCGCGGAATAAACTTGTCATCAATTGTTATGTTTTAAATAAGATTTATTTTGTTAGAATCACAAACAAAAGAGTCAGCTACTGTAGTACGGAGCCGCCGCGCGCTCGAGCCGGAAGCACCGCCCCTCCTTCCGCCGCCGCAGCTGCCGCCACCGCCGCCGCTGCGCGCGCTGCCCCAAAAAGCAATGCCTCTCTAATACAATCCGGGATTCCTGCTACATGACAGTGCTGTCACCTTCAGAATCAGCCAATGTGACTGACACCTCCCCAAAGATAGATGACAAAGGAGGAAAAATCATAAGTGAAAAACAATGAAGAGGGCTCAAGGTTTGGGGCATATTCAGTAAGGGAGAGAGAAGACAGAGCTGCAAACAGAATGCCCCAGGAACTGAGCAGTGTGCTCTGCATGGATGGCCAGAACACCACAAAAGCTGGCTTTTCTTCAACTAAAAAACTGCTCAGTTTCTTAGGAGCACCAGTCAAGATAAACTTTGATACAGAATATGAGATTTTTAAGAAAGGGTGGTGTGAGATATTGTACATTATACGAAGATGTATTTGCTGTGATTGAGGTAATAAAAAGCTAAATGGTCAATAGCTAGGCAGGAGGTATAGGCAGGATTTCCAGGGAGAGAAAGAAAGAGAATCAGGCATACAAGAGATGCCAAGAGACACGGAGAAGAAACAGGAAGTACAAGATAGAAGAAAGGTGCCGCCACATGATAGAACACAGATTAATATAAATGAGTTAATTTAAATTACAAGACCTAGTTAGTTAGGAACAAGCCTAAGCTATAGGCCAAGCTTTCATAATTAAGAAGTCTCCATGTCATTTTTTTTTTTGTGTGTGTGTGTGAGCCGGTGGCCCAAAGAAAAATTTGTCTGCTAAAAAAGTACTTTTCCCAATTTGCTCACTGGTACATCCCTGACATTCAACCACATAGTTTGAAAGAGTAAAAGAAATGAGCAAAGAGGCATCACTGTGGTCAGGGAGAAAGCTGTGATTCCTTCAGGGACTGAGGAAACTTGGATCTCAGCACCAGTTAGGTGCTGTGAGGCTGGTTTCAAAATCATAGGACTTAGAAAATACTTGGCTCTTGAGGTGGATGGGGTAAGATGCTTGAACTTCTGTGACCCATTGCTTACACAGTATAGTCTGTAGGAACAGGGGATAAATAACTGTCCTGTGTTATGAATAGATTTAATACATATTAAATATATAAATTATATAAATGTGTTATATAAATAATCCTTGCCCTGCTCTAACCTTCTTATGAATCCTTTCAAACTGCCTTGTGGCTGACCCATTGTTTACATACCATGGTCTGTGGGTACAAGAATGGGGGATGGT
This sequence comes from Sigmodon hispidus, assembly GCA_004025045.1. Lineage (NCBI taxonomy): Eukaryota > Metazoa > Chordata > Mammalia > Rodentia > Cricetidae > Sigmodon > Sigmodon hispidus. The sequence goes on along the minus strand of PVIH01025685.1, from coordinate 1,457 downwards.
AGCTGCCCTGGGTTTGTGAGCCATTGTTTACATACTGTCATCTACAGGTTAGAAAAGAGGGTGGGCACCCTGGCTCTGCACTTGACTCCCTCCCAAATCCAAATGGCAGACATTTGGCACAATGGTACAGGAACAGTGAGCAGAAGGTCAGGGGTGAGCGTACTGGTTCAGCCTGCCCTCTCAAAAGAAATTTCCAGTGGTAAAGGGATCATAGCTAGTATTTAAATTCTTACACATTCATAAGCTGTGAGAATGGAACCAGAAAATCACTCACATTACTTTTGTTTTTCTTTTTTTTTTATGCAAGGTAACTTAATAAATATTTATTTCCACAAGCTTCCACCCAAACACAAAGTTATGCAATATTTCTCAGCACCAAATGGAACACTCTCCAAAATGGACTACATAATTATTCATAGAACAAATATCAATAGATACAAAACATGGAGGTGATCCCTTGTAACATATCAGACAACCATGGTACAAAGTTAGAGTTCAACAACATCAAATCCTACCAACTCATGGAAACCAAAGTCATTCAACTAAACCACCTCTGGGTCAAGAAAGAAATAAAAGACTTCCTAGAGTTTAATGAACATGAATCCACAACATACCAAACTTAGGAACATAATGAAATCAGTCTTAATAACAAAACTGATACCACTAGATGCCTATATGAAAAATCTAGAGAAAGCCCACACTACAAAACTAACAGCGCAGCTGAAAGCCTTAGAACAATTAGAAGCAAACTCACCTAGAAGGAGTAGATGGCAAGAAATAATCAAACTTAGAGCTGAAATCATTACAATTGAAACAAAAAGAACAATACAAAGAATCAATGAATCTAAGAGTTGGTTCTTTGAGAAAGGTAAACATTAAATAAAACTACTGCAGGTCAGAAGCTTTCTGACTCATCTGTATAAACTTCTCCCACTTGCAGTCTGTAACAACTTACATAGTAATTGCTCAGAGGCTTATTTTAATTATTAACTCTTTGTCCTATGGCTCAGGCTCATTAACATCTAGCTCTTATATTTTTTTCCTTCTTTATTTTGTAATTATCAAAAAAACAGTAAAAAGAATTTAAAAATGCGGAAGAGTTAACAATAACTATACAGAGGATAAGAATCATAAGCATGGCTTATCAAGGGTGGAAATGCAAATAAGATTGCTACACATATATTTTCTTTGTGTTCAGCTTTCCCTCTGAATTTTTTTTTTCCATCCCTGTATATCCTTATTCAAGGTCTCTTCCCCGTCCCACCACATCTGGTCATTTTTCTTCTCTGCAACTCCCCATCCCCTCCCTTGGCAGGGAGCAGACAGTCCTATGGTCCCACTGGCCCAATAATGCTTGGATCAGTCTTCACTCCCGGCCAAATCCAGTTTTGTCCCCCCTCCCTCAAGAGTGAGTCAGGTGTTCCTATAGTTGGACTGGGGTTTGAAGGGTCAGTCCA